>CM061046.1:63958482-63993482 GCA_030762985.1 Adelphocoris suturalis
GCATTTTCCGTCGAGGCTTCGAATGGACCATCAGCCACCAAGACACTTTGTGCTGAAGAGATCCAGTCCTCATCAAGATCACTAGGACCACCACCCGGGAAGGAGGAGACTATTGCAGCTGTTCTAAAGAAGAAGTTTGCCCAGAGAAATATTGTTGCCCTCAAAGCAGATAAAGGTAATACAACTGTCATTTTAAATAAGCAAGATTATATTTCGAAAACTGTAAAATTTCTAGAAGATAATAATTGTTCAAATCTCCCATCTGACCCAACTTCAAAATTTCAAAGATTAGTTCGAAAAGTAGTTAAACAATCAGAAGATAGCCTACTAAAAAATATGTACATTCCAAGTTTTGTAGAAATGAACCCTCATGCGCCCAGGTTATCCTGTCTCCCTAAAATTCATAAGGAAGGAGCGCCGATGAGACCGGTGGTGTCTTATATTGGTGCTCCTGCCTACAAATTGGCTAAAAAACTCAATATTTTATTTAGAAACAAAATCAACTTTCGGCCTCAACATACTGTACTAAATTCTTATGATTTGGTCTCCAAAATTAAGGACATTCAGATGCCTCCAAATGCTAAACTCGCCTCTTTTGATGTGGTTAGTCTGTTCACCAATATCGATGTAGCTAGCTGCAAAGATGTGGTATGCAGGCTGATTCACGGCTCTAAACTTAATATTTTCGAAAAGGATGAATTGTTTAATTTGATGTCTGTCTGTATGGATCAAAATTACTTTTTATTCGAGGGGCAATGCTATACACAGCCAGGGGTTGCTATGGGTTCTCCGTTATCTCCTCTGCTTGCAGATATTTACATGGATTATCTTGAGCAACAAATATTTACAACTTTTAACACAAACAATCTTCTCTATTGGTATAGATATGTCGATGACATCATCATTCTATGGAAGGGCACAGAAAGACAACTAAATTCTTTTCACGAAAAAAAAAATCAATAAATTAGATCCCTATATCAAATTCACCCTCGAATTCGGCGGAAATAAACTAAATTTTCTTGATCTGTCCATCTCTTTAGTAAATGAGAAGCATGATTTTTCAATCTATAGAAAAGATACATATAGCGATATAACGATCCATAGTAGTTCAAATCACCCTTTAGTACATAAGCATGCAGCCGTCCATAGTATGATCAACCGAGCACTATCTATTCCAATGAGTGAACAAAATTTATCAAAAGAAAAATCCATTATCAAAAGCATAGCGGCTAGTAACGGATATGGAGGAGATCTCGTTGATACCATATGGGATAAGGTTCTTAGGAAAAAGAGTAGGGAAAAAGTTTCCAATCTGGCTCGGGAAGATATAACTTTAGAAGAAAAGCAATGGATAAGTTTACCTTATTATGGGAAAATTTCAGATAAAATTGGCAAAATTCTATCATCGAGAGGTTATAAAGTAGGTTTTAAAACTAAAAGTAGTCTTAAAGCATTACTAGGATCCGTTAAGGACAAAATTAGTGTTCAGGATAAAAGTGGAGTTTATAAATTAAAATGTTCTTGTGGCTACGAATATTGCGGTCAAACTGGTAGGAAATTTAGGGAAAGAATAGACGAGCATATGGAGGATTTCAGGGAAAATAAGGGTAAGTCTACATTTGCAAAACATCTTAAGGAATCTAATCATAGTTACAATTTTGATTTGACAGACAGACTGTTTGTAGAATTTCTTCATTTTTGCCCAAAGGGAGGTATGTTGAATGTACTTGAAAAATTCGAAATTATCAAAAGTGACAGGTCTGGTAAATGTTTAAATGAGGATATACCTCAATATATTTCACCACTGATAGGCCCATTTCTGTAAACCTTGAAATTATCCCTTCACACTGTTGAAACCCTATTTAGTTATCCCCCCCCCCCCTTTCACTTCATCTGATTAGCTATAATCCCCTTTCACTTTGTATGCACTTAATTGGTTGTACCTCCTGCCCCTTTCTTTTCTCTCGACCAATGGGATTCAATCTCCCTTTCACTTTGTATGCACTTGATTGGTTGTACCTCCTGCCCCTTTCCTTTCTCTCGACCAATGGGATTCAATCTCCCTTCACCTGTCTCTATATAAGCTGTGTCCTTTCTAATGTGTCTTCAGTTATTGTTTGTTACTGATGATGGCCTAACCGTCGAAATCGATTTAACATTGTAACTCTTTATTTTTCGTGGAAATAGACAACGTTTTCACTAACTTCCGTTATATATATATATACTTTTTTTTTATTTTTGAAACAATGAAATTGAAAGGGAATTATTTACTCTTTAATGCGCACATACTCTGATAATTTCATCAAAAACGGATGAAAACTAAGAAAATTAAGCTTGTTATCTGTGCATGAGCATGAGCTAAATTGATACGGTAGGGTAGAAATTTATATGGAATGTTCAAATCACCCTCTTCCAAATATCTTCCAAATGTGAGCAAGATCAGATGACAAAGCCGTGAGAAAATTATGCTTGATGAAATTTAATTTTGCGCATGCGTAGAGTGATGCATTTATTTGGGATTAATGCAACTGATAGGGAACCATTCAAACTCTAATACGCACATTCCCTGAAAATTTCATCAAAATTTGATGAAAACCGTGGAAATTAGGTTTGTTACAAGGTATTGGAGAGTTTTGTATTTCTCGAAAACACGAAAACAAGCTGTTAGAGTGAGCACGATGAATGCTAACTTTTTCGCATTGATTTCTCTTAGCATTTTCGTAAGCCCGAGAGAAAGAGAACTCTTATAGAGACGTTAACGTGACTCTTGTAGTGAATCACTGCTCACAACTCGATTGACACAGTAGACAACTTCCAAAATATAACATGAAGTAAGAAACAACGACCACTTACCTCTACATCATACAAAAAAGATTCAGTCGAGAAGAACTCGAATCTTTAAAACGTGTAAAATGAACTTTGAAATGAAATCTTGAGAACGAAAAAGCTGAAATCGTCGATAAATCGTCGAAAGCAAGAACAAAATGCCGCTAATGACACTTCTGGTTGATGTACGGGGGAAAAACACGAAAGAAAGACAAATAAAAAGGTTAAACCAACAACAAAAGACGGTACGGGGAAAAACCAGACGATTTTGTCGGGTTGTGTGTGTCCATGCCAACTGCATGACAGTTGCTAAGTTATTCTAGATGTTATCCTAGAGAAAGGTCAAGTTGTCGTTTCGTAATTACGATTCCGAAAAAGCTGAGCACGAGTAAAGCTGACTGCTGACTCTTCCCGTTCCGAAAAGCGTTTCCACGTAACGAAAACCTCTTCTCGTTTCGGAAAGGCTATTTTCGTATACGAGAAAATAAATACGAGAAGTACAACAACTCTCAATTGCGGACACGCGACAGGCAGACACAGAACGAATGTTGTTCAGAATGGTCTAAACGTAAGATGCGAGTGGAAATTTTGATTTAGGAGAAACACATTCTCTCTTATGAGAGAAGAGCTATGAAGCATTGAAAATGTCTCAGTAATTTCAATGTTTTTTATTGTTTTAATTAAATAAAATAACAATTAGAAAACATAAAATAACTACTGACACACAATTACTGAATTTGCTGTAAGCCAGTCTCGACGATGCCCCATTCTTCCATGAATATGAATTTACAGTCCTCTTTTTTAATAACTGGTATTGTGAAGTATCCATTGACATCACATTGACCGCCCAGCGGTCCGCTGAGAACCTGCTGGCCGAATTGAAACGGAATCTTCAATAATAACACCTGTATTTAATGTTCTAAATAAACTTACATTACGTTAATTAAATGACTGATTTCATTGCTAGTATACACAATCATAGCAATGGCTAACTTGTTTATAGGTTGCGTGACATTTTTTCTTTGCGTAACGAAATTTCCGGTTGACCCGTCGACTAAGACATTTTCAATGTCAAAAAAGCTCATCTCCCGAAAGTGAAAAAGCATTGCTACCGGCACCTATAGGTTGACTCGGAAGCAATACACTGGAGAAAAAAGCAAGTTAAAGAAGGAAACACCTTTCCAACCCGGTAATTTGCACCCTGAAGAAATCCTTCTCAGAATATGCACCTTTCCTTATGGCGCAACAAAAACAAATTACCAGCTGATTAGCTTCGTCCCCAGTGAAGGGGATTGAGTTTTTTTTCCAAACGAAATCCTGAAGCTCACGACGTAACACGATCGGACAAACGGGTCTAATTGCCACCTTCCGCACTTGAATTATGCCTTCGCGAAGATCTTTCCCAGCGTTTCCACAACCAACAGCTGGTGTTGCAATTGTAATGGATTTATCATAGTGCTTCTGGTCTAGCTTCACCTTGGGCAGGTTCGCCTTCCACTTTCGAAGGAATCATAAATCCTCGTCGAGGTTTTGCCTTTCCGCCGTTCATCTCTGAAGATTTACGCTGTCTCAGATGGACTGGGAGAGGGCGTAGGCGCAATTACAATAAATTCCGCTCCTGCTTTATAAAAATATAGCCGGATTCGAGAATATATTTTATCCTACCGAAGAGAGATTATGTGGTTTTGTTTGTTGTAGCGCCAAGATGTTTAAGGCGTCTGTTGATCAGATTCTGGGGCTAAGCCATTCAAATCGTGCTGGGCATTCACACTCGTATAAATATGAGCCACACCCTACACCTTCAGATTAACAATTAATCAACAGATTAACTTTATTACCACCCCAATAATCAAATTATGCAAATGGACTTTCTTACTTCGGTATGAAGCACAAAACGGTTGACAGCCTGTCACCCAAGGAGCATTAATGAATTTTTTTCTTTCCATACTAGATGGTTCACCCGTGCGTTGAACAGGTTGACTTGAATATACACAAGCCCCCCTCACCCATCAGGTTTTGGGACATCCCTATGGATCTGATTAAAAAAGGCCTTACTTAAATGTACTTACTTAAAGTACTTATAAATTACTCATTAGGACCAAACTACTGAGATCAACCCCCACTCCCTCTACAAACATTTTGGATTAAAAATATTCTTGATGGATAACCCAAAAGAACGTTCAGACTAATCCAATTCCATTCGTCCGAACATTAGATCACTAGTTCGTTCGGTGATGACCAAATTATTTCATTTAGCCACCCCTTCTCCACCTTCTTTTTTTTTCCTCCTATGCTCGAGGCTAGAAAAAATGTTAATAGCCTGGGATTGAGGTTGACGTAATGTAAACATATTCGCCCAATCAGATCCCCAGTTAGCCTAGTGATGTCAAAGATACCCCAGTCCAAACCCCCTCCCTCAAAAACACCCCTATGGGTCGGAATTGATATTTTATCTATCCAATCCTTAGTTTATTCAGTGATGTCAAAGATACCCTCATTCCACCCCCACCCCTCCCTGAAAATACCCGTTATGGTTCAGATTTGAAAATTTCAAGTAGTTCGTGATTCAAGTAAGAGTATTCAACACATATTTAACAATCAGGTCCTCAGTTTATTCAACGATGTCCAAGACACCTCATTTGACCCTCCCACCTTGCTTGACTGAGAAAACACCCCCTTTGGGTCAGATTGAAGCATTTCAAGTAGCCTGTGATTTGAGTTAGTGTAATTCAAACATATTTTAGGTCCCCAGTTGATTCAGTGATGTCCATGACACCCCTCCCCCCCCCTCCCCCAAAACACCCCCTATCGGTTAGATTTAAATTTTTTTAAGTAGCTTGTGGTTCAAGTTAGAGTAATTTAAACATATTCACACACTCAGATCCCCGGTTTTTTCAGTGATAACAAAGATTCCCCACTCCCCCCTCTCCTCCCCTAAAACACTCCCTATGGGGCAGATTTGAAAAATTTCAAGCAGCCTGTGATTTAAGTTAGAATAATCCCAGTTCGTTCAATCGTGTCCAAGATACCCGATTTCACCCCCTCCTTCACCCCTAAAACACCCCTCAAGCTCAAATTTAAAAAACTTCAAATAGCCTATAATTTAAGTTGTACTGATATAGACATTTCCCTTCACTCATATCAATTGTCCAATGACCCCTGTAAGCGTGAAAAGTGTACAAATATACGGACAGACAGAGAACAATTTAGAAAATGGTACCAATCGTCTACAAAGAGTATGCAACGGAAAAGTAACACAAAATTTCATGATTCTAATCAATGTACAGATAGACATACGATTTTATTATTATAGAGTAGCGAATTTTAGTGGAAAATGGAGCTATTGCAATGGCTCCGAAATTCGGAAATTTTCTTAACTGAAATCCGTTTTGAGGCGTTCTGAAACGAAATACATATTATATACAGGTCCACCAACTCTTCATGCAGCAAGAATTCAATTTTGTACTTTTTGTACTCCGTGGACCCGTACTTTTGCTGCCTTTCAGAATTTCAATTTTAAAGAAAAAAACACACATGCAGTTTGCGTAAGCAGAACCAACTGTTCGAATCGATCAGCTGGAGCTGTGGTTGGAGTCCGTCATTTGATTCGTCCCTTGATGAGGCTCCCTACAAAATTTCGATGTAATCAGGCAGACGAAATAACTTTTAGCATCCAGCTGATCAGTATGGAGCCTGTAAGGTCATTCGTCTCTCGTTATCCCAGAGAGGCTTCCTATCAATGATCAGCTTCCTATGCTGAACAAGAGAAATTTTAGCTCACTCAGCTGATCAGGATGGCGCTCCTCACTTTGCTCGTCCCTTGTTGTCCCAAAGAGGCTCCCTATCAAATTTCGACGTCCTGCGGTAAATAGGAGAGATTTGAGCACGATTTTGTCATCATTATGACTGCTATTACGAATCGTGGTCAGGTAATCCTCACCAAAGTCCGCGAGGAATAAGTTCCGACATCAAAATTTGGTCCGGATTGGACCAGCGGTTTTGGAGGAGTAGAGAGCACTAAATTGTGTCCTTAAAAAAAATATATATATATATATATATATATATATATCTGAAAATGAATTACTATTGTGAACGTGTTCTACACCCTCTGAAACGCAGAGAACATGCATACCCCAAGTGCCGCCGTGAGACGGCTGTACTACCCCCTTTTTCTACGAAAAGTTGGGTAAAAGAGCACTAATTACTTCACATGGTTGTGGATATTTTTCAGGGGATGAATTGACTTTTCGATTGAAACCGCACCTCTGATGAGACCGTTTGCTAGCCGAAACCACTTAGCGAAACATGAATCACTTAAACCTTGGAT
Organism: Adelphocoris suturalis; assembly: GCA_030762985.1. NCBI lineage: Eukaryota > Metazoa > Arthropoda > Insecta > Hemiptera > Miridae > Adelphocoris > Adelphocoris suturalis. The sequence goes on from CM061046.1 coordinate 63,965,636, forward strand.
GTGCTTTCACTTTCTTTCACCCTCAACCTACATCTACGGTTTGTACTCACGGAGGAGTTACCGATCAAGTGGTTATCCGTCCTTGCTATTTATCACTGGTCGGCACTGAAGGTGAAATACCGGAGTATGACTTGAGATATAGAGTAAAAAGGGGGAGTCGTTGCTACTGTTGAAACAATAATCGAAACGGGGAATGACTTTAACACACAAGTAACGCCCTGCCTTAGTTACGTGGGTCTCACGGTGCGTTCTTGGAGTAAACAAACAAACTGGAGTGAGCTGACAGTAAACTGTGTCGTGTGGACCTCCAAGCGTTCTCCTCCGTTAGTACTCTATTGGACAGAGGCTTCAACCAACAATTCGACGCAACGTAACCCGCGTATCCTGCAATCCCAGATTACATTATTGATGTTATCCCATTAAACCGTTAATGACGTTGATTGGTATACCTCACCTACTGAGTGATTGGGTTTATGCGGTATTGGATAGGCTACATTGATCATCCCATAACCTATGAGTTCATTGGTGGTGATTCCACCAAGATCATTATAGCAAACGAATTACATTGAGAGCCGATAGGTGTTCCTCTATACACATGGAATGTTATTATTCAATTACCTCATCGAATTTAAATCAAAACAATTCATAACCTATCAATGGAATATGTACTAGGTATATCATGAACTATCATTGAATGGAAAGCATAGGCGTACAGAAAACTAAAACCAGAAAGACTGGTATTAAATCTAAAGGGTTATTTCCGTTAGTAGTAATTGTTAAATTATAATTGACGTACCTTTCGGAAGAATCCATCGTCACAAGCAAGTCGAGTACTGGGGACGAGCACTTTCGATTTAAAGACATCATCATCAGGTCGCCGAAGCAGTGCTGTTTCTACAGCCTGATGATGATGTCTTTAAATCGAAAGCGCTCGTCCCCGATACTCGACTTGCTACTGACGACAGATTCTTTCGAATGGTACGTCAATGATAATTCAAAACCAGAATTACTGATTCTACGCAAGATTTTGCCAAATTTTAACGTAAATAGATCAGCATCACTCGAGGAATAAATAATAATTACCGATTCTTAAAAACATGATTCCAACATCCTAAACAATCTTCAATATGCATTACTAACAACTGCGTGTTGTTTTTTGCTTGGAGCGTCGAAAATGAGAGGTAATTTTCTAAGATCTAACCTTCTCCATTATGGATATTTCAATTATATGTGAGAATTTTTGGATACATAACATAAGACAGCAACAATCCAATAACAAGGGGGAGGGGGGGGGGGGGTCGAAAACTTTTGTTTCTTGTGGTAGGTGACGCTTTCTTTGTTTACCTAGTCATCCAGATCCAGTAGCGTGAGGGGCTCCATCTTCCAAACCAATTGACCTCACTTTTCGACGCGCTCCACATAGCCTGAGTGAAACTGCTCGTATGATGGAGAATTAAGCAATTTATTAAATTTACCCAAAAATAAATTGAACAATAAATTAAATTTACCCAACAACAACGTTCAAGATGAACAACAGAATTACCGAAACATTGAAAAATAAATATGGCAGAACAGTTCCGGCATTTTGGCTTAGACAACGAACTTTACTTACGTAAAGTAAGTACATGTACATCAACAACTAAACAATATTCAACATTTCTTTAAATTATGGCCTTCTTTATACAGGGTGTCTACAGTAATTATGGGACAAACTCAAGGAATCGATGTTACAGCTCATTTTGGACCGAAAGTTACTCATGAAGATTTCTTTTTAAACGCTTTGTTTTCAATTTATTCAATTTTTAATCTTTGTTTCGTGTTTTGTACCTTATGAAATTAAAACGATCATAACCCCCTTTAGAATCACAGTAAACTCAAAACTAAGAACACCTTCGGAAAGACCGTTAAATTTCCTATAACCCTGATATAGAGTAAAGTTATTTCAGTTAGTGTTAATTGGTTTCAAAAAAAGGCCAAAGTACAAATTTTGAAAAAATATTCATAATCGACGTTTTTCCTTCCGTTTTCTGCTATCGGCTTGGAAATTTTTCGGCGTGCACTCTTCGGGAAAAACAGCCTCAAACTGTCAGCTTTTGAATGGTATAGTTAATTTCACTTTTACTTTGCTAATTGGAGAGAAAAATATGTTCGTATGTTTAAAAAAATCTGGTTTTTTCTACGAAATCAAGGGTTTTAGTGAAAAATTACCAGTTTGGGGCCGGTTTCTACGTATTTTGTCACGCTGAATCGAATGGTTACACTTGCAGATCTTCCCAACTCCGTTATAACCGAGTTTTACACTTTAACTCAATAGTTTTACCCTCAATAACACATAAAATTGAGCATAAATAAACCATAAATTTGTGAGTAAAAGAGTAAACCTCGGTTGTAACGGAGTCGCACGGGAGATCTGCAAGTGCTACCATTCGATTCCGCGTGAAAAATACGAAGAAACCGGCCCCAAACTCGTATTTTCACAGAGGGTCATTTTTCACTAATAACCCTCAATTTCGTAGAAAAACCCGTGTTTTTCAACATACGAACAAAGTTTTCTCCCCCAATTAGCAAAGTAAAAGTAAAATTGACTATACCGATCAAAAGCTGACAGTTTTAAGATGTTTTTTCCAAGTGCACGACGAAAAAACGAACGAAAGAAATTGAACGATAAATTAGGCTAAAAAGTGCGGTCATTTTGGCTAAGAAGAACTTCACGTGCGTTCATGCGAAGTGGCCACAACTGAACTTCCATGAAGTTCTTCATTTAGGCAATCACGTTGAGACTATCAACTGTCTATGATCATCAACGACCATCAACTGAAAATATTGAGAGTCACGTCAAATACATGACGTGGTATTGCACGAATTTCTTGTTTGCACATGCTCTTACGCTAATCACATCGCACTTTTTGAGAATTTTACTCGCATAATCTCTGAAAATGTAACCCTAGTATGCGATTGGTCGTCAAATCGACGAATTTCCAAAAAGCTTTTAGTGATAGCAGAAAATTGGAAAGGGGAAGGGGGGGGGGGCGAATAGAATACTCTTTCGTTCAAATTCATCCTCCATTCCACATTCTTTATTTGTGTGTCCTTATTTACTCTACTGTCATGTTTTGCCATATTTGAGAGCTTTGAGAAATGAATGTATAGATAAATGATTCAGTGACACATGGGCCCTACAACATTAATTATACTTACTCGAGCAAATAAATATTGGGGAGGGGGTAAGTATAATTAATATATTTTATAATCCCACAATTTTTTTAATTTTTTTATTTAGTGGTTTAAGCCGCACATTAACCATAAGGGTCATTAGCGGCAGTGAACAAGGTGCCCGAAGGGACACTGCAAGTGGCACGATTCCAAGGAGGGCCATGCTACCCTCCGCCACCAAACAGAGTGCCATCACGGACTCCACGGGCAAATCGGAGGAGAATAAAATAAGGGGTACAGTGATGACCACTGTTTAGCCCCTAGAGCGGATAAAAAACCCTCAAAAATAAAATGATACCACCATAAAATTAAGACTAGATCTGAAAAATTGAAATAAAACTATGACTAGATTGTAAAAAATATATCACAGATCAGATATCACAGTTCGTAGTAGAGCTCAGCGGATCTTAGGAATGACAACAGAGACTGGACCTTGTCTGGTCCAGATAAAACGTCAAACCACTGAGGGGGCCGATGCTAGACTCGGAGGTCCTAGAGGTATGGGCAGTCCTCTAGTAAGAGGCGGATAGACAGATCGCCCAAACACCCTCCGCAGACAACATCTTGAGCTCCTGCGCTAAGCAGGTGTCTGTGAGTATGACGGGTATGGCCAGTGGCAACCCGGTTGACCACTATTCGGTCCCTCCTTGGAAGTTAAGTTACGAATAGGCCCACCGGGCACAAGTCCTGAAGGACACCACGCTGACCAGTGCCTCACCCTGCCATTGCTCATGCCAGATGGAATTGGCTTTATGTTGCATGTAGGAGATTTGATCCTCAATGCGTAGAGGCAGCATATCGATGGAGTTATCACTAATGACTCTCCTTCGCAAGGACATCAGCACACTCGTTGCCATGAATACCCTCATGAAAGTTATGGTTGAGCCCGATGTTAAGGCTTGGTGTAGCGATACACGTAGGCTTTGTATTTGCCGAACCCCTGAACTAACTGGATCATCACAAGAATAACTATCCCTCTTATTATTTTCTCGTTGCCTCGAACAGTCGACTCCTACTCACCCGTACTTAGTGAATGCAGCAACAGATCACATAATTCCCAACTCCCAACAACTGGCAAGTGTCAAACAACTAAGAGCGAGTGTCACTGTCCACAGTTCTGCTTTGAACACAGACACGACAGGTGGTAAGCGTCTAGTGACTTGGAAGTTGGGGTGGGTCATCTTCAGTGTTACCTTGCAGTTGACCAAAGTGCTCAGCCCATCTATCCATCCATAGAATAACCCTTCTGGCTAGCAATGGCAAGTCTATTCTCGGCTTGGCAACACCATCAGGTGTCTTTGAGCCGTCGGTGAACAGGAGAGTGTGTCCATCATATCGCTGGATGGCTTCATTGTGTTAATCTTACTATTGTCAACCCATTTTTATGATTGTTTTGTCTGTTCAATTCAGCTTCAGGTTTGGTTCAACGTACCTCGGGATCGTCAAATTTCGTGATGGGATGAAAATAACGTAGAGGGTAAATATCGAGGACTTGAGACTTTCCCCCAATTCTCAGCCAATTTCGATGTTTTTTTAAATTAATTTTTTTATTTATTTGGACAAGGAGTCTTAATATTGTCAAATGATAACACAGGGGAGGGGGGATGGTGTGAAAATATTGTAAAATCTAGATACTCCACTCAACCGATTTTTTATGCATTAAAGTTACTAAGGCGTTCCTGAAATAGGTAGTTGTGGTTTTGGGTTTCAACGAAAGTTTATACGTTGATGAAGGTCTGAAATCTTTTCTAACGTTTCATGTGTAACTTGGTAGAGGATTTTATATTATCCAGGAAAATAAAGAAAATTGCGAATTTTAGACACTGCTAGGTATTACTTAATTCCCCTGAACTGCTATTTCAGTATTATTTGATCTCCAGATTGTTCATTATATTCCAATAATCATGTAAAATTAGAAATGAAAATTTCTCAGTCCAGGAATTCTTATGTCCGAAAAGAGTGTGGGAATCCACATGATACCGAAAAGAGTGTGGCGTTTTTTACCGGTTTTGTGAAAAATAAAGTTTGTGTCTCTAAGGTCCAAAACTGTGATAATTTCTGAATTTTTTTCCTTTGAATAAACAAAATAACTATTATAAATGTGGCATTTAATCATTCTATTCCTCATCGCAAAAAAACACCTACTTTTTGGTCCGTTTATCACGATTTTTTAGTGGTGTTCGTCGCATCGACGAATGAGTTGCAATAAGCGAGAAAAAATAGGGTTGCATTCCAGGGTCAATCACGTATCTGTTAGTATTTTGACCCTGATATACAGGGTGTAAATGTTAAGGGTAGACCAACGGCTTGGGGTCGTTTCTATAGCTCATTGCTGATCAAAAGTTTTAAATGCTTAGTTTTCGAGGAATTTAATTTTCAAGATTTTTTTGTGTTTTCGACCTTTCGTCACTATACCGATCATAACTCCCATATTTTGCTTGATAAACTCAAATTTGAGGATACCGTTGGAAAGACCATTCAATTTCCAGTCTGATAGATGCCTAAGTTTTTTTTGTACTTAAGGTTTGGGACTGGAAAAACTCCTCTGAAAGAACAATTTTACCTAATTTGGGAAACCTCGAGCTTTTACAACCGTGAATGGGGAACTTTCATGTGTTGAAATTTCACACATTTGACCTCAGATTCGGATTCAACGCACATGAAAACCCCCTAGTTCCAATTTTCAGCTCAAAAGACCGATTAGTTTGGATAATGAACGGGTAGGAAGATCACGCGTGACGTAGTAGTTCAAGGGAGCTTAGGGTTCACCCCTGGCGGGAGGGGGCCGTGACGGCATTGTGCAAATGAATTTCAAGAGCCGTATTACTGGTCAGATACCCATCATATAGCACCTTTTTGGAAAGCTCTTATCAAGATCCTTCTATTGAGCAAATAAAAAATAACCATGAAAATTCCCCATTGAACTATGAAAACCAATATTTTTTCAAGGTGCAAGAACGGTAAAAACTGCGCTAAGATCTCACCTTTCCAACATTGTAGTCAATTATACATTTACTTTGCTAATGAGGGGTAGAAACTATGTTTTAATGTTGAAAAACATTTTTTTTTCTTACTGAAATTGAGGGTTTTTCTGAAAAATGACTTTCTATGAAAATACTAGTTTCGATTCGGTTTCAACGTATTTTTTCACGCTGAATCAAATAGTAGGTACCTATTACTTCCAGATCTCTCGAGCCCCGTTACAACCAAGTTTTACAATTCAGATCACCCCTAAAAACACATAAAATTCATCATACCAAATGAACTCAAATTTGTGAGTTAAAGAGTAAAACTTGGTTATAACGGGTGTGGAGAGGTATTCAAGTGTTACCATTCGATTCAGCGTAAAAAATACGTAGAAACTGATCCAAAACTCTTATTTTCATAGCAGGTCATTTTGCTAGAGAACTCTCGATTTCAGTGGAAAAACGATATTTTTCAACTTTAAAATATAGTTTCCTCCCCAGGTTAGCAAAGTAAAAGTAAAATTGACTACATCGTTGGAAAAGTGAGATCTTGGCGCAGTTTTCACCGTTTTTGAACCTTGAAATAATATTGATTCTCATAGGTTAATTCCCTGTTGAAAAAGTCCAACGTTTCCCATTTTAAGTAAAAATTGTATTTTCAGAGGAATTTTTCATATCTCAAACCTTAATTCTCAAAAAAGGTCAGGCATTTATCTGATAGGAAATTAAACGATTTTTCCAACGGTATCCTAAAATTTGAATTCACACAGCAAATTAAGGGAGTTATGATCGTTTTAGTGACAAAAGGTCGAAAATTTGAAAAAATCTTAAAAATTAAATTACTTGAAAACTAAGCGTTTAAATAGAAATCTCTAAGAGGAACTTTCGACCCCTAGAATCGACCCCTGCCCGGTCGTCCACCCTTAACGTTTACACCCTGCAATTAGAGATCCCATAAGAACTAGTCATATCTGATCCAACCGTGATGAAATTTATGAATAATCAGCATGAAATTATCCGTTACTTACAATTAACGTATTAACATCCCTCCTGTTCAACGATCGTAATAGAGTTCGTAATAGATTGTACGTGAATCTAAGGAAAATCAAAATTTTGCTGACACGCTGGATGTTACTACGGTGTACTGACAGCGTTTCGAGCGTCTTCACTCGTCGTTTCTTATCAAATATTTGTAACCTGACTCCGACATTCGACATCTTGTATTTCTTCTAAGTCGTTTTCCTTCATCCTAATTTCTTACTTTCCATCGTCTCTCATGTGTGTACTACCATAGGCCTAGACCGCGCAAACCCTTCAAGATAAGGATTGGTCAAAGACAATCAGACAGAGTAAATAACCCAAATTTCAATTTTGGAAATTTTGATTTTGGGAGAAAAACATTATTTCCTCCCTCCTACGAGATTTTTCGATCAAACATTCTTTAATAGGATTTCGGTAAGAAATTAAACCATTGCAAGTTCTCAAAAAGCTTCAAAAATACAATTTTTCCTATTTTTCCATAACAATCCGTTTAGAGGAATTCTGAAACGATTCCTGGAGTTTAATGCTTTTCCATATGTCACATTTTATAATACACAACATATTTACAATGTAAAGTCTTGTTTGCGTACCATTCCAGATGATATAATTCCTTAGAATTGAGATTAAAAAATCCGTTCCTTTGCCAAAAGTTCCGTACAAGGAGATGAATTTTTTGCACGATAAGTTACTCAAATTTCATAAAATTTGCTTCAATTATCACTAAAAATAGCAAAAACGGCTAAAAATACTATTATTTAGCGGATCATCAGTGAGATTGTGGACGATGAAATGGAACAATTTTATGCTCTAACCTGTGATTTTTTATTGTTTTGTTTTTAATAATTTAAACTTACTTGTTATCAATATAACATACAATTATGTTAGCATAAGTAATATAGTAGGCCTGTGGACATAATTAACATGTTGCATGATTGTTGGTTCCAACCCATTGGTTGTCCCACATCAATTACAAACTAAATAATAGTATAAACTTTGAATATAATGAAACATGGCAATAAATTTTGTAACAGGTATAACAGTTCATTCATCGGAAAGAAAATCTTGGGGGTTTTTCCTTTTCAACTGTCTTTGGTTTCGTGGAGGAGGAGTGTTGTTTGATAGCTCCGTTAGCAGTGTATTTTGGTGGTTTCTCATCGAAGAATACAGGGTTTCGTATGACTGTCGTAGAATAACCTGTGATGAAATATGTACTTGAATCACATTAAATTGTGCTAAAAGATCGATAAAAACTGCGATTATCTTTTTCCACTTTTGAACTTTTGACAATTTCCGGGCACTCAAAGTAATCAAATTTAAAAACAATTTGGAAAGTATGAACAGAGAAACTATACGAAAATGTGGTCATATGGTCATCCCGCATGATAGGAACTTTTTTTAAACAATAGGTTAATTACGTGATATAAAATGGGGTGGGGACGCCTTTAGGTGTGTCGAGTTCTAATCTTTCAACAAGACGGTGAACTAAACGTTTCTGGAGTGACACCAAAAATTAACTCTCAAACATCGAAGACGGCCCAGACGCGACACGCCCATAGCGAGGAGACTGCGAGGGTGTGCTCACCACAATATCTCCCTACGAGGGTCCTGAGTTCTTATCCCAAAATATCCGTACGGTGCCTGAAGGGAGCGTCGATTGATTAATGGGAAGCTCACAGGACTTTTCAAGGTTTCGTCTAGCGCTCGGAAGATGGTAAAAACGCGTTGTCGAACTGACGTGACGCAAACTGACGGAGAGAGGCCTTGACTGACGGAGTCTTTTGTCCTCTTGTTTCCTGCTAATTGCGTCGGAGTGATCGGTGAGTTTTGTCGTACGTGTGGGCGACTCGACGCGACGGCGTCTGAGCAAAGAAATATTATCCGTTAGTACAGTGGCCCTATAATTTGAGTGAGGGAAGAGTGGGCAAATCCCTCCTAGAACCATGGAGGATGCCGAAGTTACAGTAAATACACAAAATTCCTTCAACAAGTCTCAAAATTCTTTGAACTAGTTTCAACTAGTTGAAACTGGTGTAAGCTCGTCTATATCCACTCTTGGAAGGTTTTGACACAGATCCGTTGTTAGCTTAAATCAGTCGTCTGGATGAATGCTTCGCTCCCATCTCAAAAATGCATAACATCAAAAATCCGTAGTCAATCCCTTAATAAAAAGCATTTTAATTTCTCCCTCGATGGGGAAAACAAAAGATCATGGATATGTGTAGTAGGTACCTACTACTCAATTGTATACCAACCATGTAGTGCCTTCTTTTCACAAGATTATTCCATTATGGTTACAAAACAATATTAGTTTATAAGTTAGAGTAATAAATCAGCATTCCTTGACAGTACAATGGCTTAGAGGTCATGAGATGTTGTGATAAAATGAGAGCATTCCTAAAAGTGGCGAACGATTAACCTACTATATATGAAAACTATGGGAGTTACTCTTCCCTAGCAACGCCATGGTTGTACGTGAAAAATCAATAGAAATTATTCCTAGCCTTCACTTTTCGAGTTAATAATAATCTAAAGTGCCGGAGCCTCACAAATTTTGGTGTCGTTATGAAAATTTTAGAATGACCCCCAGCCCAAAAACATATCCATGTTAAAAACTCAGATTAGTCGGGAATATATATTATGACTATTTCTGACGAATGCGAAGTCTTTGATAAAACCGTTATTATTGAGGGAGTTTTGTAGAGCCCAAATCGTATTTTCAAAATGAGAAAGCTATGTTTTGAATGGGGGAAATCTCATGTTGAGAATGGAGGACAGTAGTAAAGAACACCCTTAATTAGCAATCCATCCTGTTTCATTTTCACATTTCATTCCCAATTAATTAGCCAATTCATCAGCTATTTATCAAGGAGCATAAGTTCTCCACCAGCAAAATTATCTCAGTACTACATACTTTTACGAAGAAAGCCAATTAGCTTTGTTGTTTTCCAGACGACCTCGCCTGGATATTATCCAATTTGAGTGAGGGCAGGGTGGGCAAATCCCTCCTAGAACCATGGAGGATGCCGAAGTACGTCTATAAGTTACCGTAAAAATACACAAAATTCCTTCAACAAGTCTCAAAATTCTTTGAACTAGTTTTAACTGGTCGAAACTAGTGTAAACTCGTCTACAACCACTCTTGGAGAGATTTGACACAGATCCGTTGTTAGCTTAAATCAGTGGTATGGATGATCGCTTCGCTCGCATCTCGAAAATGCATAACATTAAGAATCAGTAGTCAATCCCTTAAGAAAAAACTCAGATTAGTTGGGAATATATATTATGACTATTTCTGACGAATGCGAAGTCTTTGATAAAACCTTTATTAATGAGGGAGTTTTGTAGAGCCCAAATCGTATTTTCAAAATGAGAAAGCAATGCTTTGAATGGGGGAAATCTCATGTTGAGATTGGAGGACAGTAGTAAAGAACACCCTTCATTAACAATCCATCCTGTTTCATCTCCACATTTCATTCCCAATTAATTAGCCAATTCAGCTATTTATCAAGGAGCATAAGTTCTCCACCAGCAAAATTATCTCAGTACTACATACTTTTACGAAGAAAGCCAATTAGCTTTGTTGTTTTCCAGACGACCTCGCCTGGATATTATCCAATTTGAGTGAGGGCAGGGTGGGCAAATCCCTCCTAGAACCATGGAGGATGCCGAAGTACGTCCATAAGTTACCGTAAACACACAAAATTCTTTCAACAAGTCTCAAAATTCTTTGAACTAGTTTTAACTGGTCGAAACTAGTGTAAACTCGTCTACAACCACTCTTGGAGAGATTCGACACAGATCCGTTGTTAGCTTAAATCAGTGGTATGGATGATCGCTTCGCTCGCATCTCGAAAATTCATAACATTAAGAATCAGTAGTCAATCCCTTAAGAAAAAACTCAGATTAGTTGGGAATATATATTATGACTATTTCTGACGAATGCGAAGTCTTTGATAAAACCTTTATTAATGAGGGAGTTTTGTAGAGCCCAAATCGTATTTTCAAAATGAGAAAGCGATGTTTTGAATGGGGGAAATCTCATGTTGAGAACGGGGGACAGTAGTAAAGAACACCCTTCATTAGCAATCCATCCTGTTTCATTTCCACATTTCATTCCCAATTAGCCAAAGCAGCTATTTATCAAGGAGCATAAGTTCTCTACCAGTAAAACTATCTCAGTACTACATAATTTTACGAAGAAATCTAATTAGTTTTGTGGTTTTCCAGATGAACTTTCCTGGATTGGAGCTTATAATACTGTACTTCCTAATTCAATATACATGTTCTTAAAACAAGTATGGTTTTAAGAGGGGAAGTGTGACAGTACCCGTTATTTCTGAGAGAGCGCGTCTACCTTACACTCAGCTTTTGGTTGAACGTCTTTTCTTCTCACGTTCTCGAGCTGCCGCGATTGAGGATGTACCCTCGCCCGTTTGATCGGGAAGGATGATCCCCAAACGCTGCACATTTATGCACTAGATGGAAAAAGGGGCTGTCACACATATCCTCTGTTTGTTTATCGCGCATATTTCGGCCCTGGATGCCCAGGCCCAGGTATCCTTATCCATGGCTATCTGATTTGAAAACCAAGGTGTGTAAGCTCGGGGAGCAGGTAGGCACTCTCAAAACTATCATCTGGTGAGGCAGGCTGTTGAGAGGCTAGACTGCTTGGAGAACGAGTTCGAAGCCTATATAAAGGCGATCTTATCACAGCTTGAGGAAGCGTCCACGGCGAGAGATCACGGAGGAAATCCTCATGCTTTGGTGCCCCATGGAGGATGTAGAGGGGCTAGGCAAGGTAGAAGGCGGGAATACCAGCGGGTCCAGAAGTTGTGGAAGAAGCATGCGACTTGTTAGCTGTGGAGTTACTGAAGGGAGCTAGGGGTTGAAAAAGTCTTTCCCCCAGGTCAGGAGTTTGTGGAATTTTAGGAGCCACTCTTGAGTGCTCCCGGGTCCCAACCCTGGTGAGCCGGTGGTACTCCCAGTTTCTACCAAGCCATACGCAGTATTACAAGCACGCTGGTGCTTCATGTCTAGGCACATAAGTGCCATGTCAAAAACACCACGTCTGCTGGACCTGATGATATTCCTGTCCAACACTGGAATAAAGCCCCAAAAAATGTCAATGCACATCTTCAACCAGTTAATTCAACTGGGAAGACCTCTGAGAGCGTTGACCAGTACTGAGACAATATTCATCTCAAAGAAAGGAGGAAGTAGTTGTCGGCTGGTGTCATAGGTGACGTCCAGAGAGCATTTCAAGCAGTCGATGGCACAGCGGATAACCTAACAGTTCTCCAAACTGTGATTTCGTTTACTCGCTCGGCAGATCCATCTTGCCGCCCTTGGACTAGATCCAAAGCACAGGAGAAAATGTATCCTTCTTTGACTAAGTACTAACTAGTGCGGAAAGCTGAACTTCCACAAGAAAAGCTTTTCTCAATTAACTGATAACTGATGAACTCCTCAAATTTCCACGATGTATAATCTATAATCTGGCATTTCAAACTGATCTAACATTTTTTAAACAACTTATTGTAGTGGAGCCTTGAAATTCATTCGAAATAATTTATTTGATTTCAATTATTTTATGCCTGTCAATAAATACAAACTGCACATGCATTGCTTCAAAGCTAATTTATCTTTTACTTTTCTTTATTTTTCCAGTATTTCACGGTGACAGTTATTTTAACCTATAAGGCCCAATACGAGAGATAGATTCAGAATTCATGGGTATTCTAGCAAATTTGAGTAAAATAGTTACCTACATGTATTGCTTCTGAGTCTATCTTTAGGTAGCGGAAGTAATGTTTTCACTTTTGGGAGGTGGAAATTTTTTTTTCTCCAAAATCAAACCCTCAACTCGAATTTTACATTTTAGACCATTATGAACTACTTTCATTTCGCGTATGTTTGTGTGTCAGCGAATTCTTGTACCAGGCTCAATTTCCACAGTTTTTATCCGATTTTGATGATTTTGAGGAAATGAACGGAAATATTCTGCAGACGGTCCCCTTTCAGTTTCAATGTTCCCGAATGAATACCTCGCACTGCGCATGCGTAAACTCCACAACAACTTTCATTTCGTTGTTTATGTCGTGTGTCTGCGAATTCTTGTACCAGGCTCAATTTCCACAGTTTTTATCCGATTTTGATGATTTTGAGGAAATGAACGGAAATAGGCTGCAGACGGTCCCCTTTCAGTTTCAATGTTCCCGAATGAATACCTCGCACTGCGCATGCGTAAACACAAATCTTAGACCATTCTGAACAACTTTCATTTCGCGCATGTCTGTGTGTATGTCGTGTGTCTGCAAATTCTTGTAACAAGCTCAATTTCCACAGTTTTCATCCGATTTTGATGATTTTTAAGGAAATGTACGGAAATAGGCTGAGACGGTCCCCTTTCAGTTTCCCGAATGAATACCTCGCACTGCGCATGCGTAAACACAAATTTGAAGGATAGTTGGGAGAAAACGATTTAATCATCCCATCTCGATTTGAACACGTTTAAAATAGCATTACAAGCTGTCGCGCATGCGCAAACGTAACATTAGTCAATCATAATAATTGTAGTGTTGCCTAATTTACTGTTTTTGAAGTTTTACGCTACTTCTTGATTTACTATTTCTCCCGACCAAAAGCACAGACTATGGGATCTTTAAAGAATGTTTAAAATATTTGAATGACCTGTACTTCCATGTTATGGATACGAGGAACTCAACCACACCAAACTGCAGTTGTTTTTCCGATTATTTCGATTACATTGGTTTTCAAATCAAGATCGGCCTCTAAACTTCACATGATACCACGCAATGAGATCGTTTCGATCGGGATTACAGTTGTGGACACGCGCCTAATTTTCCATTTAAAAGTGGCAGCTCCAACGCCTGGCACCCTCCGATTTTATACACTGCGACCAAGTGAAGCCAGGCCAATGTTTACGCCTTGAATGTGATTCTGCTCCTATTTGCGAAATCTTAACCTCTCGCCGCTAATTTTAGCGCGGGGAGCCCGCGGAATCTGCCAGAAAAGACTGACGCGCTCATTTGCCTTTTTCTGATTCACATGCAGAGAGGGCCGAGGCCTCGGAAATAGACGCCCGAGGGGGATAATTGTGGATTGAGCCATACTGGATCAATTTATTCCCCAGAGCCCAATGGATGACCCGAAGTGGGCAACGTCAAACTGACGACCGCTGGAAATATTTGACCCAATAATTCTCGCGGTTGGATAGCAAATACACACATGCTACATTTGCAATATATTATATGTTACATACTAATTATGTATTATGTAATATATGATGTAATACATTATATAAAATTACTTCATTATTCTTTATTTGTACATCATTTGACGTTACAAATGGTAGCTCATCACCAGTGCATAGAAAATATGAGATACAAAAATAGAACACAATTCAGCAACTAAAAAAATTCAACTCAATACACATTAAGGATGCTTCTGCCTAAAAACAAAACTGGTAGATGAAGAAAAAGTAAACTGAATAACTATATCAATTGCAACAAAATAACCTAAAATATTAACGAAAAGATAACCAGAAACCAAACTGTGACTGGTATCCAGTGCTGAAATGGGATATCTTCCCACCCTTAAGGCCTGATCACACAGGACGCGTTATAACGCGACGTTAGGCGTTCCAGTAACGTCGCGTTACCGAGATACGGTACATTGCATCACCCCCGTCACACACACGGCGGTACCTCTCAGTCCTTCCGGAACACAGGGCGTTCTCCTCGGTCCTTCTGGTTATCTTCTGGATATTCACCGCTAGTAGTTCATGTAGGTCCTCGAAATTTTGTCTCGACATGCGGAAATAGTTCACAAAACGATCTTCATGTGAGCGCAACTCCCGACATAGACGGTGGTATTCCCCAAGCTCTTCCCTCCTTTGATTGATTGGGTGCACCCAATACCGTCTATTCCTGCGATCTACTAATGCTAGAGGAAGTAGAGCTTCTCCCTCATCAGAGTCATTGTCAGAAATCATAATAGATTATAGACAAATTAGATAAATTAAAGACGCTGGGAACCGCGAACCCCTTGAGTAGCACAGACAAGACTGGGTCTCGCGCCCTGATAACGCCCAATAATAACACGGAGTATGTGACGTTGCTATATCGCCGAACGTCAGAGGGAACACGCGTTCCTATAACGTCGCGTTATAACGCGTCCTGCGTGATCGGGCCTTTAAACCTGTGGAAATCGCATTGACAGTGAGTAAGTGAGTCAGGCATTTCTAAACCATACGACATACGATTTTCTGATGCATCAAATGAGACTTTTCCGCCACGACTATAAATCGAACATATGTATGGGTTGCTAACTCTTACTAATATATATTTGCTAAAACTTATACCTATATATAATATGGGTAAGTAGTACATGCATGTTCAGTTGCCGAGTAAGAATGTCCCAGTTCCAAGAGGTTAACATCTAAGTCCACTTTAAAGTTCAATTAGAACTTGAACCAGACTAGTTTTACTTGCAATATTTTTGCTTCCTCACAACCGAAGATAGAGAAGCATTGAATTCGTGCGAGAAGTCGAAAAAATGTTTGTCTTACAAAATCAAAATTTTTCGTTTGCTTTTCAAGTTTTAGAGCTTGCGGATCACTTTTGGTTCCATGTCTCTGTCTGAGGTAAATCATTGTCAGACCCAAACCTAAACCAACTTTTAGTTCAATTTTGATGACATTTTCAGAGATTTAGCGGGTTAGCTCCTAGAAGGTCCCCTCTTACTTTCTTTACCGTGAGATTAACAGTAGCTTGTACGCATGCGCGCAAACGTGAATATCTTGTCGATTTCTCATCACCTATTGTTCCGATTCGTTCAAACTTGTAGGAGAGTTGTGTATATGTCCCTATGAATTATATTGCAATTGGTAGAGTTATGACCATTGCGCATGTGCAAAAAATTGATTGACAGAAGATTTTGATGGAATTTTCAGGTTTTGTGCGGGTTAGCATCTAGACAGCCTCCTCTAACTTTCATTGTAGTTGGATCAAACTTTCAGGGATTGTGCGGGTTTGCTCCTAGAAGACCCCCTCTAACTTTCATAACCGTGAGAGTAACAGTAGTCTGAGTGCATGCGCAAACGTGAATTTCTTATATTGTGGATCCCTCGTAATTTATTGGACCGATTCTCTTAAAACTCGGGAATTAGTTTTGGGTATATATCCCAAAAAATCTCTACTATATTATAAGAATGACACTCTGTCTGTCTGTCTGAGAGTCTGTGTCGCTCTCACGGCCGAACGGACGAAGGGATCCGAACGGGGGGTTTTTTTTTTTTTAAATCGTGACCGGAAATCTCCCGGTCAGACTATAGGCTATGTTTTATTCGTTTTCCCCCACTCTTTCGACCTTAAAATTCTGTTTTTTACCTAAATTTTGACGTTTATCTGGCGCTTTTTCCCGTTTTTTTTTTTTTTTTTTTTTTTCGACATCCCCGCTTCCCCTACTCCTCAAAACGGCCATCGAAAATCCTTGACAAATACCAGTTTCGTAAGCTTTTGTACGAGGAAGACGACGACGTGATCGCATTGCCGGGAAATGCGTCAAAAAATGAAAGAGTACGGACTCGTTTTCTCGAAAATTCCGACGAAAAACTTCGTTTTTTTTTTCTTTTTTTTTTTTTTCCATTAAAATTGACCCCATAAAGAGACGTTTTTCGGGACGGTGTTTGCGGGCGAAATACAGTTTTGATTCCGCCGAATCCGAAATCGGATATCGAAAAAAGTGACTGGAAGTTGGACAAAATACACGGGATGGAAGGCGAACCGTTTAAAATGAGAAGTTAATTGTGCCGTCCACCCGACTCAGGCGAGAAGGTCCCCCTCTGATCTTAGCCTTCGAACCTCCTGATCTCGGCTCCCGTTTGAAAGACGAGGAAAAGGATAGCCCTTCTACGCACATAAAATAATGGCCTACCCACAAGAAAAATAGACGGGGAAAACAAATACGCACAAACATTTAATATCCGACAGTTCTGTTAGGACTAAAATGTCCACACCTTGCGAGCAAAGCGAGCGGAGCGGCTAGTTCAATATAAATTATATCGCAATTAGTGGAGTAATAACTTGAAACATGCGCAAAATTAAAATTGATTATCTCAGACAAAACTCCAAGACTAATAGACCGTATCGTGCGGATTATTTCCTAGACAGTCTCGTATAAGTTTCATTGCCGTTGGATTTGTAGTGTCTTATAATGTGGATTTCTCATGATATATCAGTCCAGTTCCGTTTAAACTTGAGGGTCTGTTGGGTCCAGGATGATGCCCTTTTTATTTAATTGCATTTGGTTTAATAATTACTAGGCGCTGTGCATGCGAACAAATACTGGTTGCCACACCAAGAATAATGAATCGATTTTGATGAAAATGTCAATTATTGTGTAGGGTAAGATTCTAGGCAACATGCGCATGCGCAAACACATATTATAACCCTATTTTGCATTTAAGCATGTATACACATGTATTACATACTGTTCTATCTGGCATTCAATCATTTCGACTCCGTGTTCATCAACTACGGTCACCATCATAAGGACACCATCTTTTCTTTATTTATTTATTTTTTTATTTATTAATATTGTTTTTTGTAATTTTTTCTTTTATTTGTGTGCAGGTTTATCATAAGCACCAAAGCTCGACCGAAACCAATTTTGGTTATAGTGAAACTTGGAAGGTTTTGATAGTTTCACCTTTGATTTCTAATGTAGGTACCTTTCTAGTGGATGTAATACACCGATGGTGGCACATCGACGTATTTCTAGGGGTGTTTCCCGCAGTGATTTCGTCTATACCTCCTAGTGAGTGAAGCGTGAAGCGTTAAATGAGAATCGATTCGAAAGTTATTTGAAAACGCAAGGGAAAAGCTCGAATAATGCTTTGCGGGAACATGGGGGACGTGTATGTGGCAGAAATGTGTCGCTTTTCATAATACGACGAAAACCCACCGCGGAACGCTCGAGTTTGAACGGGTAAAGTGAGTGTGGACGCTAACAGGAGAGATAAGGGCAGATAAGGAGAGGCAGGGGGGTGCTGGTAATGGAAGGGTCAGACAGGGGACGGCTGGGGGCGAGAGGGTTAAATGCCATTGAAGGGAAGGGATTGAACTGGTCGGTTTTGGTGTAGCGATTGAAATACAACCGAACGCCGCGGCCTAATTTGCGATGCAAGCGGCCCCGCCCCGATAATCGATCGAACCTCCATCGATCCACCACAGTGTTGATGATAAAATATCGAGCCTCCTTTCCAAGTGAATTATGAATTGGTTATGATTGGTGGTGCACGGAACCACGCTAGTTTCCGTTGATTTCCGTAACTTCATAAAGTTTTCACAGGCTGTCCATGTCTGTTCTCAAAACAATCTGTCCGATGCCACTATATATGTAAGTATTTATTAATATATATTGCCAAGGGATTTGTAAGCCACTAATCTAAACCGCGAGAGGGCACTTTGCGATTTTCTCTTACCCTATAACTGTTTTTTAGTTGAAATTGAAACCCTAGATAGACACCTATGGTGTTGACCTCCATTTAATTTATCTTTTTTCAGGGTACTATAATGATGATATTATCCCCAATTTATGCTGCTCATCGTGTAGGGGGGGGGGGGGGTTCAGGTGAGAGAAAATCTCTAATGTCACCTTCGACGGTACACTCTATTGTGGTCCGTCCTTTTTGTCCTTCAACTGCTCTGGTCATTAGTTATAGATTTTTCGTGGTTACTGGTATTTTGTTGCTTAATAAAAGTGTTGGTTTATCGGTGAGTATAAGACATTCGATAATGGGCGAGGAAATGGATCAGCAAATAAGGAGAGGAAATCGCGAGTTGGAAGAAGATGGACAGCAGGAAGAGGCCTTGCCAAAAATTTATCGGCATACAGACAATTCCAGCTCTGACGACGAACCTTTTTACTGATGAAGAGGTCAGATACCATGAAGTTTTAGATGATGGAGACAGCAACATAAGTGAGCACACGGTAACAGCTTTTTTTACGATATCTTTTTTTTATTGTCGAAAACGATAGTAGTTGTTTTTTTACGATATAGAGTGAAAATGGTCAAATTTCACCTTGAGAGTAGGTACTATGGTAATAATTTTACTAGAATGAGGGCTGATCGAAAAACGGATATCACCACTCGATTCAGCGTTGAAAAATAGTGTTAAATCACGTGCCACACTTCGGCTCTACGGTCATGGTCAATTTCGCCAAAAATCACCACTGCACGCAAATTCACTCATGCGTTGAACGGATTGCGCGAGGTCAAAAAAATTGGTTGGGGTGATTTTTTCATGAAATTTTACATAGAATCCAAATCTGCAATGAAACCTAGGTTTTCCCATTTAAAAAATAGTTTTTTTTCCAGTTTATAGATTTTTGGGCAAATATTAATAAAATTTAAGTACCTTTTTCGGCATAATTTTATGCAAAGATTTTGTAATGTCCTATTTGGGTAATTGTTGATAATTTTGTTGTTAAAATTTTTAAATTTAATGATTTTTGGGAGTTTTTAGCCATTCTAAGTGATTTTTTTAGAATAGTTTTTAAAATTTGACCAATTTAATGTGCTCAAAAAATATTGGCCAACAAACTCATCCTTTCGTTTGGAAAGCTTGCATTTTTGGCACAAGAACAGAATTTTTATCTCAATCCCAAGGAGAGTTATTGTCTTGAATGACATGAATATATGATGACAAAAATCGACGATATAATAAATTAACGTTTGCGCGTGCGCACAGACTACCATTTATGTGACGGCAATGAGAGTTATAGGGGATTGACTAGAAGCTCTCCCGCACAATCCCGGGAAATGTCATCAAAATCGTTCCATTAGACTCGGAGTTTTGTGTGTATCGATTTTAGTTTCGCGTATGCGCAATGATTATTACTTTCAATCGTGCTATAATTAGATGCTAATTTGAAATGGGAAAACCATATATCCAGTCTGGCGTCCAAATTAAGGAAATCTCTACTGCTCTATGGCCTCCCGCTGTACGGTAGTGCATACAAGAATTTATTTGGTAGAGTGGAAATTCTGCAAAAAGCCCTAATTCGATTAACTTCTAAATCTCACTATCTTGCTCATACAGGACCTATCTTTCAGTAATTATGTCTCCTACCGTTTGGTCTCCTGTTTAAAATGAAATCAGTTGAACTTTATTTTAAAAATTTCCAGCCCACAGTTCCAAAACATGATGTTTTTACTCGTATTTCTCAAACCAGCACTTTATCAATTCCGAAGTACCGCACCTCATTGGCACCAAACTTCTTTATTTATCAATCCATAAATATAATTGATACTTTCTCCTCTGATTTACGAACTAAACTGTAAAGTTTTTCTAATAATAATAGTTTTAAATTCAAATTATTAAAGGACTATTACAATGAACTTAATACAGAACAAAAATAGCTTCATTTGGAATTTTTTATTTTTTATTTTATTTTTATTTTTCTATATTTTTTTTCTCTTCCTTTCTTTCTTTTTTCTAATGCACTCCGCAATCTTCTTCAATTCTGTTATGTCATAACGATTTCTGCAGGCGGGACTGACTCTTCCCCTACCACGGGCAGTATAGCCCATATTGGGGAATAATTTCCCACCTATGTAAGGGTTTAGTCTAACTTTAAGTAGTATCACCATGATTTCAGTTGTATTTAACCCTATCGATGTATACTACATGTGATAATTTTGTTTATTGGAAATAAATTACTTTAAAAAAAAAATATTATAGGGCGTTTTTCTTCAACGTATATCCAATAACCTACCGAGTTCGGACAAAATCGGACCTACAGGTGATGAGAAATCAACGTTATGAGAAATTCACGTTGAGCTTCACTGTTAATTCGACTGCAATGAAAATTATAGGGGACCGTCTAGGAGCTAACCCGCACAATTCCCGAAAATTTCATCGGAACCGGACTAAATCTTGATATAGTTTGGGGCGTGACAAGGATTTACCACAGACAGACAGACGGGCACGGAACTAAAATTGATCAGCAAGCTCTGAAACGCAAAAAGCAAGTGGAAATTTTGATTTTGGAGGACAAAAATTTTTGCGACCTCAATCACGAACACAAAGCTTCCCTACCTAGTAGTGAGGAAGCGAAACATCTATCCCTGAAAAGTCAGTGGTTGTCGAAAGATATGGAGTACTGCAGATCTTCCCACACGCCTCCAACGTTTGGTCCGTGGCCTGCACGAATTAACCACCCCCGCGACAAAATTCACGGTCATGAGGCAATGGGTTCGTCCTTACGAGTTGCCGTCCTCCAGGACAATGATGGGAGCTAAACCCAAGCCTAGTGACCGTCAAAAAAGTAAAAGTATTACTATAGTGTTAGATCATGAGTAGTATTTAATATATAGTATATAGTATGAGATGTATACTCGTATGTAGGGTAAATGAGGCGCATGTAGTAGAATCAACCGGTTGACAGTCGGGATTGATCCTAGTTTGAGAAACAAACTTCATGTCATTCCTCATACTTAGTTTGTAGCTATTACTAGCTGGTTCACCCTTGCGTTCCGCAGGTTGATTTGAATATACGCAAGCCACCCATCACATTTTGGGAAATATGCTTACTTGGAGTACTTACTTATAAATTACCTATTAGGACCAAACTACAGAGAACAACCCCCACTCCCACAAAGACAGGTAACCCAAAAGATCGTTCAGGCTAATCCAATTTCATTCGTCCGAACATCAGATCACCAGTTCGTTCGGTTATGACCAAATTATTTCATTTAACCACCCCCTCCCCCGTCCATTTTTCTTCCTTACCACAAACACCTCCCTATGGTTGAGGCTAGAAAAATTTTGATAGCCTTTGATTGAAGTTGACGTAAACTAAACATATTCGCCCTAGATCCCATGTATTTTGAAAGATTAAAGAAAAATGATTGATTGTTAGATTATCTACGACAAAATGGTGGTTTTTTTTACCTGATATTTTAACGAGTTTTGACATTTCATGTCTTTGCTATGGCACACAACCAAATTTTCGACGAAATATGTTTCTGATGATTTCCGCTTACAACCGAGACGTTGCTAGGGAAATGAACCATTCGTTCGAAAAAAAAAGTTTATTTGTTCAAGAACATGGTATTATCACTGTGGTTGAACAAGTTTCATTCAACATATTTATTCTTTCTGCCGATAAATCTAATACCTAGAGCTTTCCTACTCCTGAAAACAACCTGTAATTAAGTAACGTCAAGGATATGAAAATTACGTTAAAAACTGTTAGAAATCAAGTAGTGCATAAAATGACATACGATGAGGAAGTAATGTGAAGCCTCGCACCAGATATAGATTCACCCGCGCACAGATAGAATTATTTAGAAATCAAATCAATTGGTTTAAAAAGGGTTCACTTTTGTATGAAATGTTCAATTTTTCAACACCTTTTCCAAACACTAGTCTAACTAGTTGAAAATGATTGAAAACTACCTATTGAAAATCTTGAGTTACAGTCTAAATATCGATATTCCAATCGGAGGTCCAATATCGATATTATAATTTCAAATTTCGGTAGTCAAATATCGATATTTCGATAATATCGATATTGAAATCCCAATCCTAGCACGCAGACGAACGATTATGCGTAACTATTTCTGGCCTGCTGTACCAATCGATCTTGATATTGATGTTACAAAGAAATTCCGAGTGTCATAAATAAATAGTTTATTATCGAGTCAAGCAGGATTCTGTGTATTTATTGATAGGTACATGTCAACATCGAATGTTCCGCACAAAGCACAAACGTCCATCATTCGAAACATAACACCTCAGTAGCAAATGTATATCACATCACACACCTGTGGTTGGCGCAAATGCACGTGAATGATTTAATATGAGTCTCCAATTATATGGCGCAAACGTCCGTCAGCCTTCAGTTTGAATCCACATGGTTGGGGAACATACAAGGAGGATGTGCGCCGATCTCAATGGAATATTTACCGGAGTTTCCACATTGGAAGTGAGTCGACACGTATTTCGCCGTTCGACAGAATAGGCCAGTGGATCTTTAGGAAAAGTTGAAAAAAAAAAAAAAAAAAAAATTGCCAGTCATGCAGCATGATCGTATAAGCGAATTTTCTTATATTATCGAACTACGTTTTGTTACATTGTTTTGGAAATTAAGGGCTTTGAGTGAAAATAACTAGAATTTTTATCTATCAATTTGCTGACAAAAATCTCGTTTTAAATATTATTCTGTGATTCTGCGGATTTTAACTTGTTCGTGACATAGTGTTGAACAAATATTGTTCCCAGTCAAGAAGAGTTGAATTTATTTATACGTAGTTGTTTCCTCCTTCATGAATTAAAAATCAATTCGTCACCAACGAGTAGGTACTTACCTTGTTCTAAGTCAAGAAGAGCCTCAGAGCTTATTTATTCAGGTACGCGGTTTATTTAATGTTCTCCACGAACTGAAAGAAGGAAGTTACTTACCTTTATTCTTCGTTATTTCTATCCTTTTCTACTATGGCGGCGAGTGTGGGAAAAAGTCCCTCCTCGCTCCTGGAGAAAGTAATTTTAATTAATTTTAAAAGGTGATGATATCGAGAAAATCACAGAGAACATATATTATTACGAAACAAGACAACCTGATTAAACACAGAAGTTTCCAATCTGGGATGTGGTTCTCCATTACAGAGATGCAAGACTTTGAGTTATAAAAGACCGTTTCCACAGGTTTGGTGTCCCGATGAAAACACCAAGCCGCCGCTCCTATGTGTATAAACTAATTCCTCACCGCTTTTAAATTTAGATGGGAGACCGGAGAGGGTCTAGAAATACGCGGTAAGATATATATTGTGACTATTTACGGGCTGAAGAAGTGAACGTTGAAAAGTGATGGGTAACCCGTGGGGGTTGATCGGGGCGGGGGAGGGAAGTTTCTGGGGAGGACATGTGTTCGCCAGTTACCAGGCGCTGAGGTGAAGGTGTACATGTGTTTCATCGCCTTCGCTCGCTACAGTCCTGTGTTCTGTTGGGGACCAACAACCGAAAACACATAGAAAATTGCATTAGGATGAGGAGGCATGAATGAACTACCAATGAATCTACACCAATACTGCCGTACTAAGAATAGATCCCGTATCTGCATTTTTGGCCATTTCTCCGTTTTCGGCCCATTTTGGTTTATTATTTCCAATGATAAGCCTATGTGATCGTGTAGCGAAAAATTTTTATAACCCCCCCTCAAACTTTGTCACTTTACGTTTCAAGGTGCGTAGAATCCAAATTTGAAATGTCCGTCCGCCGTCCGCCGTTCGCCGTCCGGGCCATAAAAGGCCTTAGAATTTACTTAAAAAATCTGTTCTTTCGCACATAGACTCCACTTGGGGTCTAGTTGGTCCTAACGTCTTACCAGCTTGATGGCTCCACTCTCATGGGTGCTATGAGCCAAAAATAGGTGAAAAAGTGTCTTTTTCGTGTGTATATTTCAAGTGGTATAGAAATTGGAGATTTAAGAGTGAAAGCAGAAAGAATGTTAGCTATTAATTTTATGTTAAAAAAAGTATTCTAAATGATACACTTTTCTTCAAAAAAAGATTTTGGATTTTAGGTTATTTTTTGCTATTTTATAGATTTTTTACGTACTAAATTTAATGAAGTTCAAGTTTTTAGCATAATTTTGTACATACATTTGTGAATGTTCTATTTCATAGTTGATAAACTTTATTTGACCAATCTTATGCTAAAAAATATCAATTTAACAATTCTTAGCCATTTTCAGTGATTTTGGCAGCACATTTTTTGAAATTTGACTAATTATATGATATCAATATACAGTATAGGTAACACTTTCATGTGTTGGAAAGATGACTTGGTTATAAATTGTTTTGTTTATCAACTATATTAAATAGCGTAAACATTGTGAGATTCCGCTGCTTTAATGGATAGAACCCATTTGTGAGGTCCGAATGTGTCCGAGTGCGTTTAATAAATATGGACCAGAGATGGACGTAGAAGGGCTAGTCATTACATGAAAATACAGTGGTTGCGAAAATCTTAATTAATAATCAGCAGCGTGAGCTGATTTTGTGATTATTAATTGTATTGTGTGCAAGTGTTATTGGTACCCATCCGTTTGGAGGGTGGTTTCTTTCCATTATGCCAGTCTCAAAGTCGGATCTCAACAGGAAATGCCTCAAAAACGGCTTACAATTACCGCGTCAACTACGTTTTGGTTCGATTTTCTAATGAAAATCCTGTAACTGGCCTTTTCTAGAGCAAAAACCCGCCTCTGGGCGTCAGATACGATTATTTTATTAGTATTCAGATACATACGAATTGAGACGCTGTTGAAAGTCCAAATAAGAATTTATTTCTTAGTATTTTAGGACTCGTGGCGTCTGATACGATTTCGGAATCAGTGGCAGAAACGATTTTTCTTCTCAGTATTTCGATCATACGAATGTATTTTCTCTTGACAGATCAGATACGATTTTCGGAGGTTGGCAACCACGATTATTTCTCCTAGTATCCTGCATATACGAGAAAATAATTTTTTTTTCACCATGTAGAGCGGTAATAATTTTGTATTAGAAAAAAACGTATCGATCCTATTGCTAAACAAAAATTTGTTAGTGCACCAGCTACGAGATAATCGCCTAGTAAATATGTTCTACCTTTTTTTTTTGCTATTTTCTGACCGAAATAATGTTTTTCCAGCCACACCACGCGATTCTACGGGAAATTTCCTCTGAAATGAGTGCTTTTGGAACTCGAGACAACGTAAAATAGAGCTAATATCAGGGAATTTCGACTCACAACCTAGAGACGCATTTTCCAAAAAGTAGGGTTTGGTCGGATACGAGATCTATTCTTTGTACGGCAGAATAAAGACGCTGTTGTATTGCTTCCTCACTACCGAAGGTAAGGAAGTTATGTGTTCGTGATTGAAGTCGAAAAAATGATTGTCCTGCAAAATCAAAATTACACCTGCTTTCTGCATTTCAGAGCTTGCTGGTCAATTTTGGTTCCGTGTCTGTCTGATGTCTGTCTGTGGTAAATCCTTGTCACGCCCAAAACGATACCAATCCGAAGTTTCAATCCAAAGCGTGCAAAAATATAGCATAATGGAATTTACGTTTGCGCATGCGCAGAATGAAGTATTGATTTGGCCACAATAAAACTAATAGGAGACCATCTACAACCTGACCCGCGCATTCTCTGCCAATTTCATCGAAATCGGATAAAAACGGTGGAAATTAAGGTCGTTACAAGGATTTCACATAGACATGGGCGCAAAAATATAGAATTTAAGTTTGCGCATGCGCAGAGTGAAGTATTGGTAACAGGCAGGGGACCGTCTACCCTCTAGTCCGCACATTCCCTGAAAATTGCATCCAGATCGGATGAAAACTGTGGAAAATATGATTGTTACAAGGATTTCATATTGGTGCATGCGCAGTAGCTATTAATGATACGATCATGTTGATCAAAATGTCACCCCGCAACTATCACCCAAATTTGAGCGAGATCGGACGACTAGGGCGTGAGAAAATGATGTTTTGTAGAATTTACGTTTGCGCATGCGCAGAGTGAGGTATTAATTCAAGAACGATGAAACTGATAGGGGGCCGTCTACTTCCTAGCCCGCACAGCCCCTGAAAATTTCTGAAAATGAAAACTGTGGAAAATAAGCTTGTTACTAGGATTTGCGGATACACAACAGACACACACACTTTTTTTTTTTTTCTCCCCTCAAAGGCGGAGGGGGCACACCATTAAATTGAAAAATAAACAAATAAAATAAAAAAGTGGGGAGGACGCCCAGGTTTACCCGACGCCGGCTCTAGGGATAAGGGAAGTTGCAGGACGAGGAGGAAGAATGGGATGACAGGAAGTGCCCTGTAGAATGACCACCAGTTCAAGTAAGAACCCCTCAGGACGCGGGTGGTGATACCACGGAGTACTCCTGCAGAGATGCCCAACTCGAGTAACTCCGTGGCGCTTTTCCCGCACCACACCCCGCGCCATGACAAGGTCGCAGCCATGACCTTGATGTTATTAGGTGCCACTCCTTTTAGCTCAGATATCGCCTGTCGCAGATCATTTCTATCATATTTACTTTTCTTAGCCCGCCAGGTCTGCTCCATGTCCACGCTGCCACTGACAACCTGGACATCCATTATTATGGCAGACCCATCGGGCTTGACCGCAACGATATCCGGCTTCTTGCCCCGGTCACTCGGCATGTGATATAGTCTCTCTCTCTCAACAGCCCAACCGCTGGATGACAGAGCTCACACACACACACACGCGCACGCGCACGCGCACGCGCACACGCGCACGCGCACACGCGCACACGCGCACGCGCACGCGCACGCGCACGCGCACGCGCACGCGCACGCGCGCACGCACGCACGCACGCACGCACGCACGCACGCACGCACGCACGCACGCACGCACGCACGCACGCACGCGCGCACGCACGCACGCACGCACGCACGCACGCACGCACGCACGCACGCACGCACGCACGCACGCACGCACGCACGCACGCACGCACGCACGCACGCACGCACGCACGCACGCACGCACGCACGCACGCACGCACGCACGCACGCACGC
>CM061046.1:65226615-65387998 GCA_030762985.1 Adelphocoris suturalis
CTCCTTTCTAAACACAGACTTGAGGCTCAAGAAAAGTCTGGTAAGTTGATAAGTTTATATTTGTCTTTTCATTTTTTTTTTTTTTTTTTTTTAATTTGAAGGGGAAAGGGAAAAATTAGGTAACTCAGCTGTTTGGCATTTCAACCCAATATGTACTGTGAAGTATTTCCTTTCATTTATCCCCCATTTCGGCAATTCCCCTAGGTCCGGTACCCCTCACAATGTATTGTACTGCTGCTCTCGTTTAATTTAAAAATATATATATTGGACAACACTGAGTTATCTGGATTTTTCCCTGTGCCCTTAATTTTATTTCAATTCAAGAGTTATATTTTAATTTTAATTTAGAGTACGTTTTTTCGGAATCCTAATTGCCGAATATTGTCTTGTGTTCTACGAAGCTGATTTCTTTCTTATTCATCTTAAGGAGCTGGAATTTGAAATGGAGGTGAAAATCCCATCGTCATTCTTCAGACCCAAGGTGTTTTTAATTTATTTTTAATGCCAGTGTAGCAGGTTCCAAGCCCGTGTTTCAAAAGGTGGGGAGCGGGGGAAATGTAATAAACGAATAGATCGAAAATGGAAGAAATCAAAATGCTGAAGAAAGTTACAAAAACAGCTGTTTATTTTTCAAAGTCTCGATGGGGAAAGGTCGTATTGTAAAATGATCTCGTTTTTCAGCTTTAAAGTATATACATTATTAAAATGTGAAGTCACTCGGACAAAACTTTCAGTGAGAAATTTGAGAAATTCCGTGAATCCGAATATGAAATTAAAAGTGTTCTTTTGAGGTAAGGAAGTTGGTGAGGATTGCGCATACTGAGCACATTCATAAAAGTTAGCAAGCATGATTTATTAAGTTTTCATAACATATAATTGGGCTTGAATTTTTTTATTTGTTTATAATTTATTATATAATATACTAATTATTATATCTATATAATAATTAAATAGTTTTAAATTGTGGATCTTTGTTTGGGACGAACCAGGGTGGCTCCTATGTGGAACCATTTCATTAGATCCAAATTTGACAAAAATGGGTCGGTGGGTTATAAAGATCGACTGACCTGTTTGCAGAAACCGGAGGTTTTCGAGGATCGAACGGGATGAATAACAGTCAACGCACGTTTGGACCAACTTAAACGGCTTCGCTAATTAATAACGCCGGCGTAGATGTTGCAGAGATGCAACGCTCCTGGTAGGAGATGCACCGGGAGAGAGGGAGCGAGCGCGGGAGGAAAGGCGGGGCCATTGTCAGATAGGAGAGGAAAGGAAGGGTGGCCAGAGAGATGCTACCTCTACCACATATCACGTGAACTTCACTATGGTTTGATAACAAACAATAATCGATTTCTATGTTTCGTAAACTTTAAAATTAGGAGGGAGATGTTACTATTGATGCAAAAAGAAGAAGAACGAGTTTATTTAGCAATATTACAGTTCACAATCTGAAATTAAAGCGAAGCAAAATAAACAATACAACAATGGAATTCCGTCTGCCGGAAGTTGGGGCCTTTCTTTCAATATAACTAAGTAAAAATTAGGTGGGTATAAAATAACAAAATTAATATCACTTCATTCCCAGTGTTAAGGGTACCTCTTAAACTTACTATAATTAGAAATTATACTCATTGACGAGAAGTCGCTGGTAATGCCAAGCAGGCCTGCAAAATAATTCTGTTCTGTTCCAATCAGGACCGTTCAAAATCTGGATTGCATCATCTCGGCTTTGAATTGAATCATCTCGGATTAAAATGCTGTGCACCGAAACTCCGAGTATACAGGACATCTACAGAAGAAGTGGTACACATCTTTCCGTGCGTTTAGGTTTCTTCAGTAACTGATAATATGAGCCGATCCACGTCCATCTTCAGGCATTGAATATGAAATGATGACAGATTCTTTGGAATGATATGTTTGTCACAAAGCAAATCATAATGCTTCGCAAAACCTGTACCAGTCCTCACCTTTTCCACAGCCACAAAGTCGGGGAGACGTGACTCATTCATATTGCAGATAAGAGTAATGGAACTGTGTGCACTGCTAAGGTGCTCAACTCAGTTTCAAAATACAACAGGTAGTTGGGTGTGAACCGAGGTAGATGAAAAAGCCTGCTAATTCAAAGCAACTGGACACTCCCCACCAAGTCATACTGAGCCCCATACTTGAGCAGCATAACATAAAAGTGATCTCATATTAGCATTGAATATTTCCACTTTAGATGCCAAGGAAATGACAGAATTAGAAAACACCCTGCCCCAGATGAAGTTCACCACTGTCTAGGCTGATCTCGCCTTGCATACCAGGTATTTGGTGAAAGACGTCCTTGGAGTGAGAGTTACACCCAAGAAAGGTTACTCATTAACGATTTCCAGGTTCTCCTCACCGAAATGCTAGCATTTCTTATATATATCTATACACAACGATCTATAATAACAACCTTCGACTTGTCTAAGTTAGCCTCAAGTCTCAAACAATCACAATGATCTCGAAGCTTGTCGATGTTCATCTGCATCTGCTTTGGATCCTCAGCCAAAATGACCAAGTCATCTACATATAATAAGGCCTTAGTCTCAGTTTTCCCAATCTGAACATCATTTTCCAATTCGTCTGGCAGGTCGTTGACGAACATCGCAAACAGAAGGGGGCTAAGAGGGCAGCCCAGGCATACACCACTCTCTACAGGAAATGAACCTGTCATACCCTTCTCAGTCCAAACTGATGAACTGATATTCCTGTATTAGGTCCGCAGGATTGCAACGAACTTGGATGACACTCCGTAGTAGAACAACTTGCAGAATAGCAGCTCTCTATTGACTCGTTCGAATGCAGCCCTGAGATCCACTTGTGTCACTAACATATCATTCCAAACAACCTGTCATCATTTGTTATTCAATGCTTGAAGATGGATATGGATCGGCTCATATTAGCAGTAACTGAAGAAAACTTATCTTCATTTTATGCACGAGCGGAAACCTTAGATTTTTTTTTTTTTTTTTTTTTTTTACATCGTACCGAAAGCTGAACCGTGTGGTTAAGTGTGCCAGTTTGGTTAGAGATGCCGATATTCCCCTGCGAATTTCACGTTGGGCGTTAAGAGAACTCCCTGAGTCTGAATGCTAAACCTTATGAGACTGACCAGTTCGATGAATGCTCGTTATGCAACCAAAACGCACGGGAAGATGTGTACCACTTCTTTTGTAAATGTTCTGTACCCTCGGAGCTTCGGTGCACAGCATTCAATAGGGAAGAATCGGGAAGTTTCAGTCCGATTTCGATTAAATTTTCAGGCATTGTGTGGGTTAGTTCCCTTTCTTATGTGTAGTTGTTAGATGACTACTTTCAGCAAGAAGATATCAGTAAAAACTTATTCCACGTTAAAAACTAAGGTTGACTTGATAAATTTTTAATATTTGCCAACCGCTTATACTAGTTACCAGGAATATATAATTACAAAATATACTACATATAAAATGTAAATTATGTGTATTAATACCTTTTTGCTTCTTGCACGGAACTAGATATACAATTATTTTATTTACCTTACTCTTTGAACTTTTTGTAATTAATCATTCTCTCACCTTCACGAGCTTTCGAGATGTCCGTTTATGTTTTAAGCTCTCCTATTAACAATGGACAATTTTTCTTGATGGGCGACATATGCCATTGGTCTTTGCCCATCAATATGTACTCGTAGTTGCTGACAGAGAAACTTCAATTCTAGTTTCATTTATGTTTTATTTTTTCAATCGTAAAATATCGAAGAAGAATTTTAATTTATGTATGTATTTCAACTAAATAAATAAAATATATGTGAATATATATATATATATATATATATATATATATATATATATATACTCGTATATTTATTTATTTATTTATATATTTATATATATTTTATTTATTTAGTTGAAAAAAAATATAAATATATATATTGTAATGTCAAGCACCCATTACTTTTGTCCTTCAATTTAATGGTAAATGAAAGTTCAATTCCCACTACTTGAATAGGGAAAAGTTATTGCATTGTCTTCGAACATTCCTTGTAACGGGAATGAGAATGCTCATTACAATCCTTCAAAGTAATCGGGATTTGTAATGAATAATGGGATTCCTTTTTTATCAACTCTGCCAAACACACTGCTTTCTCACGGTTTCTTCCCTTAAAAAAAAACCGCGGCACTGCGAATATTACACGAAAAACGCAGCAAATACCCATCGTAGGTTGTAAAATGAATAATAAACAGCTTCAAACTTTTAATGGAAACAAACTAAACTAACCGAACTAAATCACTCGCGACGAAGTTGTGGAAACCCATTTCAATAAAAAATGGAAGATAAAGAAGAATGTTGTCCAATTCCACGAAAATAAAGAGTTACAATGTTCTATCGATTTCGACTGTTATAGGTCATCATCAGTAATAAAAAATAGCTATAGTTGATACTGATGATGATCTAACCCTCAAAACCGATCTAACATCGTAACTCTATTTTCTTGGATTTAGACAACGTTCTTCTTTAACTTCCGTTTTGGTTTATTATTTCCAGTAACAAGCCTTTGTAATCGTATATGAAAAGAATATATATATATTTTCTCTCAAACTTTGTCACTTTACGTTTCAAGGTGCGTAGAATCCAAAACTGCAATGTCCATCCGCCGTCCAGGCTAAAAGAGGCCTTTAACTTGATGAGAAAAATACGCCCTTTCCCACATCGATTC
This sequence comes from Adelphocoris suturalis, assembly GCA_030762985.1. NCBI lineage: Eukaryota > Metazoa > Arthropoda > Insecta > Hemiptera > Miridae > Adelphocoris > Adelphocoris suturalis. Next base: position 65,231,339 of record CM061046.1, read on the forward strand.
CACTTTGGGCCTAGTTGGTCCCAGAATCTAGCAAGCCCGATTGCTTCAGACGCATCAATGCTATGAACAAAAAACGCTGCAAATTATTTCACAAAGGTTTATTATTTTTTCAATTGAGTATGATCGTAGTTTTAGTTGGCTTGCGTACGTCATAAGGCCCGTCCAGACTCCTCGGCGTGTCCTATTTCGAGTTGCCACAACCTATACTTCTATATATATATGCATGTTTATATTTCTCTGCTCCTATCAATTCAAATAGTTATTGCCTCAATAATATCATTATCTAAGTACGTACGAAAATTCGAGAGGATATGTTATTAAATATGCGTAGGAAAAGCATTGGTATTAACACACAAATATGACCTAGAAAAAAACATAGCCTCCTACACCCCTCTGCTACGCCCCTGGTCACTCCAGCCACCACAAGGTGCCGTGGCGCCTCCTCTCACTCCACCGCCCGCTCACCCCCCTCACCACCCACCGTGACCCCCTGCCAAGCATGCCAGGCGTGTGTCTAACACGTCTAACACTCAAAGTCTCGAAAAAGACACTTTTTCGCCCGTTTTCGGCCCATAGCATCTATGCGAGTAAAGCGATCGGGATGGTTAAACGTTAGGATCAACTAGACTCCAAATGGAGTCTATGTGCGAAAGAACGGGGTTTTTAAGTAAATTCTTAGGCCTTTTATGGCCCGGACGGCGAACGGCGAACGGCGGATGGCGAACGGCGGATGGACATTTCAAATTTGGATTCTACGCACCTTGAAGCGTAAAGTGACAAAGTTTGAGGGGGGGTTATACAAATTTTTTGCTCTACGATCACATAGGCTTAATATTGGAAATAATAAACCAAAATGGGCCAAAAACTGGTTTTTCCGCATATTTTTCCTCTTAAATATTTCTATTTCTATTGATTTTCACGTACAACCATTGCGTTACTAGCGAAGTGTAACTCCCTTAATTTTCATTGCAGGAAAATCGTTCGCCACTTTTTTGGAATACTCTAATTTTATCACAACATCTCATGATCCCCAATCCATTGTAGTGTCAAGGAAAGCTGATTTATTACGCTAAGTTATAAACTAATATTGCTAAGTAACCATAATTAACTAATAATGTGGAGAGATGGCTCTAGGTACATAGTAGGTATACTATTGAATAGTAGGTACTTGTATGCAGTAGGTACTAGACTATTGCAATAATTATTGGGTCTTTTATAATCAGCTGAGTGAGCTAAAATCTCTCCTCTTCATCCTAGGAAGTTGAGGTTTGATAGGGAGACTCCATAGTTCATTAGGAATCGATTGATAAGATTAGCTCATTCTTACTCAGCTGGGTGAGCTGAATCATCTCCTGCTTAACTTCTTATAGATTTGGCGAGGACGTTTGTAGATGAAGAACGGAGATTGTTCACATGCGGAACGTACCTACCAACTGTTCTACTGTTTTTTTATTTTTTTCAGGTTTCCTGTTAGTGTGTTTCTTTTTCCTTTTTTTAAAATAATTTATCATATTTATATTATCCTATAATTATTTATATTATCCTATATTATATTATTTACGTATATATACGTATATTTTATAACGAATATAATAATTCTCAATTCCTGCCAGTATTGATGAGAATGATGGTGCGGGGAACCAATTATAGAGCGAAAAGGATGACGAAGTTATCAATAACGCGAAAGTAATTTCAACCACCATACATTCCTTCAGTACATCGCTCTCTACCGCTCCTAGCGGCGGACCTTGTTTGTTCGGTACCCCATTCCACGAGAATGCCCAGACTGAAGGTTGAAAAGGAATCGCCGCACGGACCTTCGCATCCCAACACCGAACGATCTGCATGGGTAACTTCACTTTACGCCCACCAAACACAGTACAAACAAATCCTGCACGAAAAATTAATTATACATGCTGAGAGATAATTATTGGATTTAACCTTCCTCTCGAGTGCCTTGTTTTTTTTATCCAGTATCTAAATAGTAGGTAATGAATTTTTGCGTTGAATTTCTATATTGAGAAAAAACTTATGAAGAAGTTGGAAAAATTCCAAGGTCAAAATTATCTACGAAAATATTGCGTAATAATTTTATTAATTGTATTAACCACCTATTTAAATGATGAATCGACGTTTCTCATTTCAACAATTCTGCAGGACACATTTCTAAAAAATATAACTCTTTCCTACATACCATATCTATCTATATTTCGAATGTTGTTTTTAAACTATTCATGATGTATGAGCTATCAGATTCCTCCCTTTTTCAACTAAATGCATAGGTACATATATTTCATTATACATTATTAATAAAAAACAATTATTATCAACATTTATAGATGATTTTTATACCAGCAGATGGTAAAGTGGCATCTGATTTATAAACCATATATAAAGTGCCTATTCAAATATTTCACATGTACGACTTTGATATAGGTACCCACTTGTTTTATATTACAACAGTAAATAGTTATGAAAAATGTATGTTTTACGGCTAAAAGAAAGATTGGCTATATATTACTACGATTTTAATTAAACTCGGAAACCGGATCTGCCAACTGAGTGTCGCATCAGCAGTTTCCCTTTATGTGCTTACGATGACCGTTTAAATGTATGAAAAGAACTTAATTCCTACAGGATCATTTCCTTGCTATTTTCTAAGGGATTCTGGTATAAATTCCCAGCATTTATGCGCGATAGAAGAATTTATCTTAGGATCATGCACATTGTCTGGAATTCATGCTATATAGGGACGTTATTATTTCCGTGAGTGAATAGACAATTTCTGATAAGGTGATTGAATGGTTCTTTCCAAATGCAAAAGAATTCATACAGAAGAAAAGGGTATCTAGAAATGAGGCCGCATAATTACTTCACTAAAATAATTATTAAATTGGAGAATTTGTGCATGGCGCTGAAGTTCGTGGATGCGCTGACGTAAAAAAGCGAGAGGCAATAATAAAATAGTTGAGAACTTCTAAAACTCAGAATTCATGAGGAAATTTATTGTAGAAACCACATCTACTGTAAACACTTTTCTTCGCAAAATAGGTTATTACTCGTATTACAGCAAATGAAGAAGGATACCTTTACAAAAATCTCACTGTTCTCTCAACTGATTAATTAGTTAGATTGTTGTACAATTAACTTATTTCTGTACTTTCTTAAATTTTACGTGGTCTTTCAAGGAATAGCTTTTTTTTTCAGTAAATTAACAATTTATCCAACCAATTTCATATTTATTCTTCTGTGTTGTTAGCCATCTCAAATTGAGGGGAAGATTTTTAGGCTTCTTCCAGTTCATGAAGATTTAATTAAGTACTACCAGTTTCGCCTGGTGTGGAGTCATCAGGTGCTAGATTTTATTTAGATTTACGACATGTAATGCTGCTTTAATTGGGTAAAATGTTGAGTGTATAACATCCCCTTAATCTCTATACACTTAATGATGTATTGTTTTCAAGAAATCATAGGGGGAAAGAAAAGAAGAAACACATTTTGTGATTTGCAGCCAGACGTTTTGCTGAAACTGCCTCAAGCTGCTGCTGGCCATTGCCTTCATATTTATATACATTTTAAAGTTTTACCTTTTTTTAATTTCAATTTTAACTTTTGTGTTTCATTCTTTCACCTTTTATATTTCAAAATTTTAATATTCTTACAAAACATGTGTGCCTACAAATAGCGTTGTTTTTAAATAGGTACCTAGCTAATGTTTATAATCCTTTCCACCTATGATTACTTTATAGGTATACGATGATACCTCAGTAAATAAAATGTATGAAACTGGTCGAAAGAATCGTGAAATTAGTTGAAAAGTGTATATAATTGGTTGAAAAAAGTATAATGAAATTGGTTGAATAAATTATCAATTTTACTGGAAAATGCTATAAACCGTTGAAAAAAAAAAAATTATTTTGCAGAGATATAACCAGTTAAGCAGATTTTTTGGTGGTTCACAGTAATTTCGGAACTTTCCTACTCAGAGTGGAGGTGAACTATAATACTCATTTCTTTAGAAAAAAGTACCTCAGCTAATTTTGCAGTTTAATCATAATTGCTTACCACGCTGCTTTCATTACTTCAATCACAGCATTCAACCAGCAAAGTTTTGAGTTTCTAGTTATAGGTAAGTCATTGCGCGATTTTTATTTAATGCATACTTGTATTTATTCGTACTTTTTATTTTGATATAAATATTTTCCGATCTCTACATAATTGAAGTTTTTATAATTTTGTTTCAGAACAATAGCTATCGCTGAGAGTGGAATCAAATAATTGAAATGCTATTCAATTCCTTAAGACATGATTATTATTTTTATACAGTGAATTCGTAATCATTACAAACAGCACAGGCATTATTAGGTTCATTATTACTTATCACCCATTATCATTTTCTAAGCCAAATTTCATTTTGTTTCATTTGGGTAATTTTATTGATTTACAGAGCAATCGTCAACTCTTGTTGATTCAATGATTTTCCACTACAACAGGAGGGGTACGCAATTTATAGAATCATCATTTTTTCTTCAGTTTCTGCCCGAGCAATTGATTGGCAAGGTAATTTATTTTATGATGGGTAAACAAAACTTTTTTTTTTTAATAGTTTCCACCTCGATTGCTACTTCAAACGTCAGTCCTACTTTTAATTTGTGTACCTAATTATATATCTATATAGTAGTTTATAACCGCATTCATACCGAATTTTTAATGTGCCAAAATACACCCAAAATATAAAATGAGAGCATTGCCGCTATTAATAAGCTATGGAGTGTGGTACACCTGTTGTCTGATACAAACTGTTCTCAATGTTCTATAAAAAAACAAATTGAAGTATCTGGTCCACGATGTTGTAGTATGTAAGATGGGTTTGGTTTTGAAGATTTATTTTACGATCCTCTCATGGAAGAGTGACCTTTTGGTACCCTGTTTTTAATTACTTCAATATTTGAATTATCTTGAAGGATCAAACTTTCAATTCATTAAACGGTATCATTATTTCCTAAGTGGTAATATCAATCTTCTTTGGGGTTGATAAAGTTAACGATGCTTCTATCTTCTTCGGTTATATCAGGGTCACCCCAGCCCCACGCTCCTCCTTGGATGGAATTGTGCGAGTCTGCTTCCCAATTCGGTTCCACCCCTTGCATGGAGTGGTGCGATCCATCACCCGTTCGAAGTGCTCGTTTTCGGATCATCTCCGGGTTTGCCGTCTTTAGCTCGTATGCCCATCCGTAGCGGGCTAAGAGGTCGATGAAAGCTGTCGTGATATTGGATCGGTACCCGGAAAACTCAGACGTCCTGTAGTCCCAAGGGAAGGCGTGGTGGTAGTTATGCCAACCTTCACCGAAAGCGAGGATGGCCACGTGGATGTTCTCCGTTGGGGATATAGTCCTACAAACATAACAATGCGTTTTTAGATTCAACGAGTATAATCGTTTTGGAAAATGTGAAAAACGTAATGTTTCTTATTCTATTTTATTTTTGTTTTTCAAATATTGATTTTGAGTACTCATTGAAAGCCCCTGCTACTGTACACACAATTTTTATCGTTACAAGTTCTATAGGTATAGGTAATGTTTCTTTTTAGATCAAATAAATTAGTGCTAGACTTTATAGCAGTATCCACAGAGGGAAAAAAATATCGGTACTACAGGGTTGCAAGAAATTGGATCCTCCCATTCAAATGGAGATGCTAGTCGTGAAGGTTTGTCTAAACTCAACCACAGAACTTTGTAGCGTGAGCGTATGACCTACATGAGAAACATCATTAAGACATAAATATCCACGAAACAAGGGTAAATCACATAGCCTGCTCAGACTCATAGGAAATAATCATTAGATGGACAATGACGAAGTGGAATTATCTTGTACTCGTAACTTCCCCAGGGCAAGGAATAATGATACAGCCTCCCACCTCACACAGAGCATGTTCCCTCTACAATTACCAGGTGATGAACCTCTACAAGATCAAGCTATCATGAAGAAGATCTCTCCAAGAAGGAAGAATATGTTATTGCAGAGGACAAGTCAGGAACCAGCTGAACCAAGCAAGGAGTCGGCACATTCATTTGCACTGCTTCAATGAATCCCCGAGGCTTGGAGGGAGTTCACCGAGGGGAGATCACCGAGGTGCAAAAGAAGAAGGTACCTAACAAGTGCCCAGACGACAGTGCGCCACTAGTGACCAAGAGTTGAATGGAGGCCCCTGTAGATTCGGTATTTCATCATCTTAGAGTTCAGATTTTATCTCCATTTGAGGTTCTATCACCTCCAGTGTGCACAGATGGCATCATGGCCTTGCTCAAGTTCTTAATATAAAGAGTGTTACCTATTACAAGGACACTAACCTGAATAAAGGTTTCTACCCCCACTCTGCTGTTACGGTACTAATTTATTGATTGAAACTGGCAATCGAACGACATGGAATCAGACGATGAGTCAATGTTTCACGAAGTCTCTGTATCATTTTCTAAGCATGCGCCATACTCTAAATCATCTCTTGATAAATTTAACGCCCAATCATTTTCTATTACATGGTCTAGTTAAATATAATTTGATTCTTGTTGAGGTTTCGTTCAAATAATGTTCAAAATGCAGCCAAGTGAGTCTAGCAAACTTGGAACTCGTGCTAAGTGAACGCAGCGAATTGGCGACTGAGATAACAAAATGTGGATTAGATCGTGATGAAACCCTTAGTAAACTATCAAAACCATTCATGGAGAGAAAGGATTTTATCATTTCCCCAGGGCAACCACCGCACTGTCTGACAATAATCAGTTAAGGATCTGTTGGATGATGAACGTTTGTCCGGAGCAACCAGGGCACGGTTGTACTAATATTTAGAAGGAAAGGTCCGAGTCCTGAACAACCTGGGCACCGTTGAACTCAGAGGAAAAGAATCAGGTAACGAATCGATTAAGGGATCTGTCGATTAAGGGAACTTTGGAAAAAGAGTTGAAAGAGCCGGAGCAACTAGGGTGCCGTCGCTTCTAGAAGGTAGGTATGTAAGGTTTGGCAAAATATGAAGGCTAATTCCAATGCGAGAGTGCCTGCAGCCCTGAACAGCTTGCAGCCAGGTTTATAACCATGTCAGGCTCCCACTCTAGGGTCTGTCACCCTTCCCCTTAGTTCTGAATTCCTGGCTTCTGGGTGCTGCTTGGTCATTTTATCTCTGTTTATTAGTGAAACTACATTCTATACAGGTCTGGCACGACAGTTCACAACACCATAACGCAATATTGAGCTGAATGTGATAAAATTCAAAGGATATTGCCTTCTTGCTATAATCAGAACAATCCCTAACATAAACATTACATGAAACATGTTGAAAATGAAGGAATTGGCGTGCAGTGGAAAGGATTGCAAATGCAGATCGAATGAATGGATGAGTGGGTTCCTAGATGTCTACACATTAATCTTCAATAGTCATCTGTGGTTAGAGATTTGGTACTCGATTAAATGAAAAGTTAAGTTACACTCATAGTCACAATCGATTCACACTGTTTTAAAAATCACTCACTTGTTCGGACGGATTTTGTTTTGATTCTTGGAAGTTACACTTCATGAATCGTAGTTAAATTAACAAATTAATTTATTGCGAAAATTCACTGTCGAATGTAATAAAGAGACAATTAATGAAACGTGGGTGTACCTATCGTACGGCCTATTTCCCCATACGTGGGCAGCACTGTTGACAAGCCAAGTGAAGTTGAGACCCAAGGTATAGCGAGTCATTGCGGTTACGTGATATGCAGTATTCAGACTTTCACCCCAAAAATACCAGGGCACGAAGGTGGGTATCAGAAAAGCGCAAATGGGCATCAGCAGAAGATAATACCTGTTAAAAAATAACGATGATATAATTATCACTTGTTTAAAATTATGGTAACAACCTATCGTCTGATTGTCAGGTATAGAAATATAAAAAACTATGAGTACGAACAAAATAATGAGGAAAAGTAGCTAATATCAACTTCTGTAAAGATGACTAGATCCTTCCGTAAACGAATCATTCCAGCGGTTACATTCCAGTAGTATAAGAGAAGATCTGATGTTATTTAAAAGTACCTCCGCTTTATTCATTTACTCCTGCCAATATTGATTTTTAATTTGAAACACGTTTCGGCTTTGACCTAAAGCCCAGAAAAGTTGCGAAATAGCAAATTAGAGTAATATTTATTTAATTATAATATATTTATAATTGAATATTTATTTACTTGAATTACAGTATGAACAGCACAGATACAAACTTTAAGCTCAGCACAATACACATATAATTTTTTAACACTGATTGCGGGTCGACCGTTGCCTAACGGTAGGCTTGGCCAGTGTTGTTAGGCAATGAATCAATCGTAATTGGCTCAAAACTGATTCCAATGAAGACATTTTTGGAAAAATTTAATTTTACCGTTTTTGGAGAAGTTGCAATATTTATTTTCCACAAAAAATCGTCAATATAAAATCAGATACAGTTTGTACTAAGTTCTACTCATGCATTGATTGCAATTTTTTAAAATTCAAGTTAAGTTTTTGTTCTGGGACGCACCGAAAGATGGACATAATAAATTTGTTGAGATGGAAAACTGACGGATGAAAGGAGAAAATTAAATAGTTATGTCATAATTCTATGTATGGGTGAAGGCTTGAAGGAAGTCTGTGTGAGTAGGTATAGATTTTCTTTTCAACTTCATGTGATACACCTGACCTTGGTTAGGGGTATGGTTGGAAGCACTAATACAAATATTAATTTGTATGCATCAGACCAAGTACGTGTTAATTACTTTTTCTGAAACATGATGACCCAGTCTTTCTCAAGGTCTGACATATCGACGAGTTTTCCTTTTCGCTTGACATCGGGATGCTTCTTTAGCATGAGCCAACCAATGTGAGAAAAGAAGAAGCCTCTTCTCGAGTTGTGAGGGTCGGCGTCTGTATCAGTGAATTTGTGGTGAACTCTGAAAAGTAATGGAAAGAACTTACTATAAATTAAAATACGTTTTCCATTCCCTAATAAAGTTAAATAATGCATAATTTTAAATAAGAGAATACTGAAGAATTAAGATCCGTGGCCCGCACACCAACAAATTTAAAGGGCCCTATATCCTTTCTAAATCATACGTAGGTACCGACATGATACCCTGAACCAAGGAACAAGCGACATTCTCTCTCCACTAAAAGCTTCAACATTGACATAACATTTTAATACTGATTATCGGTTTCGGAAGTATGGAATCTCAACAAAAGTCGACTGTAATGTTGATTGTTGTGGCTGTGTGTGATGTATTTTTTATTATATTCGTGGTTAGCCATTCAGCTTGACGACACTTGGCGAATGTGCAGGGAGAAGTATTGATTTGTGAGTAATGAAACGAATAGGGGGACTCCTACAGACTAACCCACAGATTCCCTGAAAGTTTAATCAAAATCAATAAAAACTGTAGAAGTTAAATAGATTTTGCAAACACTTGCGGACACAAGGACAGAAATACAAACATACAGACACGAAACAATAATGTTGTTCAGAGTGGTATTAAACGTAAAACGCATGTGGAAATTTCAATATAGGAGAAATATTTTTTTCCCTGCTCCCGAAAGTGAAAACGATGTTTCCGCTACCTACAGATAATTTCGGAAGCAATTTAAATAAACGATTATTTTACGCCTCCAGATTATCATACTTTTTTATTATTTTTACTTCCCCTAGCAAGAAATGCAAATTATACCGTGAAACCTTTTACTTCAAATCCTATTTTGTTAATTATTCAATTTATGCATTGAACATAATACATTTCGTAATTTTGATTTAATTACAATGAGTTTTTTTCTTCTCGTTAAAGATGAAAACACTAAATTATAGATTGGCGCCTCTTGACGTTCAATAAATACAAACTCGTTGTCACTAAGCAACCCTACAGACTGTATGGATTAATTGTGTTTCTTAGGTACCTAATCCTCAAAAATATCCATTGGCAGAGAAATACGCTCCAACCTAAGGCTGGACATTGGAATTTACTCAATAGCCAAAAGGCTCTCAAGGACGAGGTGAAAAGTTGGTAATCTTGTTTGTACATCAGCTGAAAAGCATTATATTCGTCCAATTCTCTCCCAAAAATCTCTCATTTTCCGGTTTAAAAAAATCCAGCTCTAGTTTTGAGCATATTTTTCAGCCAATAGACGATTTTGAACGCTCGGATGCAACATATCCACCAAGCGTCATTATTCTTTACCACTACCAGCAAATCATCGGTATTCTAGGATATTTGACGAAGTCAAAATTGAAAGCTTGTTCATTCATATTTGATATTCATTCTGTTTTTATACTATTTTAAGAACAATTTTTGCCATCTCTCACATAGGCAATTGTGAACTCCGAAATATCTTATAGGTTTTATATAACTTGATACGTACCTATGATCTCTGGACCATTCATAGATGTGGTTTTGGAAGGCAACGGTGTTACAAAAAACAAGAAATATTCGGAGAGCGGTGTTCGCTTTGTAGCATCTATGAGACCACAAGCGGTGAGCCCCAGCGGTAATTCCGTAACCTCCGATTAAACCATAGAACGACGCTGGAAGAGTCATTAAAAACAATATTAAATGGTCCAAATGGTATTAGTATAGTACATACAGTTACATAATATATGAAGATCATTCAGAATGGAAGAATAATATAGCTTTCCGTTTTAGTTTATTATTGTCAGTAATGAACCACTGTAATTGTCCGAAAAAAAACCCCACTCTCCTCTTCTTACAGTCTTAGTTTCTCATAGATGACTGCTCCAACCATTTTTTTCGAGCATATTTCAAAACACTGTACTCACTAAATCAAAAGTCCTATAGGTAAGTGAAATTTAATGTAAAATGCAATTTAAAGTTTAGAAAACGTTCCAGTCATGCAGCATGATCATATGAGTGAATTTTCGTAAATTATTGTATTATATTATAATACATCGTTTTGAAATTTGAGCGCTGTGAGTGCGAAGAAATAGTTCACTACCACCGATTTTGTGGCAAAAAGAATTGTTCTAAATAATATGTCTGTAATATTCTGCAATATTTGCAGACTCTCTATCAGTCAAACGAATCAATTCCTTCGAATAGTAACCCAAAAAACGATGCAAATAATTATACTAAGGTTTATCATTTTAGTATTAAGTAGCCCTTATACGCATATCAGGGTTCAATAATTATTTAACCCAGTATATATATCGTACATTAGTTACATTGACTAGCCTCTGAGGTCCCTCAGCTGACCAGTTCGCCTCCACACATTGTGATTATATCCTACGTGTTCCAAAAGCGCTCTCAGGTCCTTCAGCTGATCAGAGTTCCTCCCTTCATCATAATTGTTATCAAGATGTCCCCCAAAGGAGCTCCATTTCAGATTTTAGAACCATAGGTTAATTAAGCTCCCAATAGAGCATCGTTTCAAACATCAGTACCGTAGATGTATTAGGAAAGACACTGTCTCAAAGGTCCCTCATTTGATCAAAGCCCCTCTCTACAACGTAATTATAATTCTAATAATAATAATAATTCTAATTAATGTCTAGATGTGCCAAACGAGCTCTATTTCAGGTTTTACCACTGTGTGGCGATAAAGAAGGGTACCTTAACATAACGCACCATGGTGAACGATTTGTGTAAAGCGATTTTGTGGTGGTCCAGCGAAAGCTACGTAGATATAGGCACCTACACTTTATTAGTTCCTTGATCTACGTATAATGTAGAGGTACCTACCCACAAACTGCGATAAAATAAAACACTTACCAACGCACAGTAGTCCTTATAGTCAAGAATTATATAAACTCGATTTCGCGAAGTCAAAATTCAATTAAAATTTATTTACGAGGCGAAATTTATTATGTTTTGAATTTACAACCATGTACATTCTCTAGTGGTCATAATTAAATTTAGAGGTTGAATCACTAATTAAAAGATGTCGGAACTACACTCAGGTGCAAAAAATTTGGCCCGCTCTCTAAACTGGAAGATTTTATGAAGTTGCGACTAATATTCTCTTGTTTTCGACTGGGTTACTGTCTGAACTCATTCAGAGGCATTGTTTGTTGTTTTCTAGCCAGAAGGATGAAATTTTTTTGATCTCTCAACGATAGGGAATCGTGTCGAGACGAGATCATGTTTCACTGCCTCCTGCTTTCATTTTATCTTCCGAACCGCCATTATGTTGTTCATCTCTTCCACAGTAGTCCTCAGCTGAGAAGCGAGTGTTTTCCTGTACGTTGAGTGCATTCCAACCAAAAAAAATGTCTTTTTCACCTGAAATGATCGGCGGAAACTGTAGCTCTCATTAATGATGGAAGGTCACTGAGATATGCCGCTCAAATGCTAGTACGGCCTTATGAAACCGTCCATGCTACTGTTGGACATTTTCGAGAGACGGCATCTTACTCTAGAAGTCAGGGTTCTAGCCGCCCATGAAAAACAACAGCCGTTGAAGACAAGTACTTGTACACGTTAGCTTTAAGAAATTGTCGATTACTGCTTCACAAGGGCGTAACTCACTTGAAAATGCAACGGGAGTGGATTTAGGTGTTTGGACAGTTCGGAGACGATGGTGGGATCAGCATGTGTCTGCCAAAAGACCCGCTCGCGTTCCAAGTTTAACCCGTCAGCACAGGATGTTGCGCCTTCAGTTTGCTCGAAATCACAGTGCTTGGGAATTTGAAGAGTGGAGGGATGTCATTTTCAGCGATGAGTCTAGGTTCAGCCTGCGGGGCCCAGATGGTCGTGAAAGAGAATAGAGAAGGCCTGGAGAAAGGTTTGTTCCTGCCACAATGACTGGAAGAGAGCCCGCCGTCCAAGCATTCGAGCGGCATATCAGTGACCTTTCATCACTAATGAGAGCTACAGTTTGCGCGACCATTTCCGGAGGGAAAGACTTTTTTTTTCTCTTAAAGCGATTATTTTGGGAGGAATGCACTCAATGTACAAGAAAACACTCGCCTCTCGGCTGAGAACTACTGTGGAAGAGATGAACAACATAATCGCAGTTTGGAAGATAACATGAAATTGGGAGGCAGTGAAACATGATCTCGTCTGGTCACGATTTCCTATCGTTGAGAGATCAAACAAATTTCATCCTTCTGGCTGAAAAACAACAAACGAAGCCTCCGAATGAGTTCTGACAGTAACCCAGTCGAAAACAAGAGAATATTAGTCGCAACTTCATAAAATCTTCCATTTTGGAGAGTGGGCCAAATTTGTTGCACCTGAGTGTAGTTCCAGCCCTTAGGGAGAGCAAACGGCTTAATGTAAAGCGATTCGGGTGGTTTCATTCGATTCTTCGGGGCAATATCTTCGAACAGGCAAAAAACATGATAACCCCCCCCCCAAAGTTACCCTTGAAAGTTTTTGAGATCTCGACTTTTGAATATTTCAGCCCCTTAAATTCTACGCATTAGGTCTACCTTATTCCTTCATCTTGAAACGTATACCAACAAATTAGTGAAGAACCCATCATTTCATAATTCTCTGTATGTCCCGAAGAGTCTCCCTATCAAATTTCAACTACATAGGGTGAACAGGAAAGAATTTACCTCACTCAGGCTAATAGGAAGGACCCCATCATTATATTCGTCTTCGGTGTCTCAGAGAGGATTCCTACCGATTCAGAGAATTCCTAGCGCGATAAGAAGAGAATTTAGCTCATCCAGCTGATCTGTTGTTGCGATGTTTCAATCAAGATGTAAAAAAGAAGGCTCTGTGAACTCATATCATGGAGCAGTGAATTGAAAGTGAAAAGGGATCAGGAGGTCAGCCGTGAACCAACTCGTCTCCTTCACCGTGACACTAAGCTCAAAGTCAAATCCCAAGGCTCAAGGTTCCTCCGTTCTTCGTGGATCTCAACACTTTCACCTGTCATCGCTGCGGTACACGCTCTGCTACAGGGAACAAATCAACAAACAATTCGACAGATGGCGCCCCACCTGGATAACAAAGCACAATTTATATCTTAAAATTTGTTTTCAGTTCCGGTCACGCTTTGTTTTTATTATAAAAAATTCCCACTTATGCAGCATGATCATAAAGCGAATTTTCGTGATATATCAAATATATTTCTGTTACCTAAGGAGGCCCACTGATCAGCTGAAGGGCCTCTGAACCTATATTCCTTCCTTACCTATCCGGGTCCTGTAACTAAAGGAGTGAACCCCTTTGGAAGGCTAGTGTGCCATGTTCAGATCAAGTATTATATACGGGGTTTAGTAATTATAGATCGATGATCTGCGAAGAACACAGAAAAAATAAACCTTTTTGTAGTAATTAGCAGCGTTTTCTTAAAGCACATAGGTATGTTTGGAAAAATCCTGCTTATTCATGATTCATCAGCTCTAATCCGAGAACGGAATAAGATGTCGCAATTATGTTTTCACCATCATGTTCAGCACTAAAAAACCTATAAAATGAAATGTCCTTCGCCAATAAACGAAAAACATTTTCCCGAAGTCCCCCATACTTGGATACTTCAAAAAAAATTTTTTTATTTTTTTTTATTTTTATTTGCTTAAAACTTAGTATCAGGCACCCCAAAAACGCTCTTCAAGTTTCCCTTTGATATCTCAAAAATTGTTTGGAAAAACAGGTTTTGGGGGGGGGGGGATCACATTTGGGACACACTGTATACATACATAAATATTCGTATACATATGAAAAGCGGAAACTCCTGGAATCGTTTCAGTATCAGTATGCCTAAAACGGATTTCAATAAAGAGATTATTGGAAATTAACTTTTTTCAAAAATCCGCTTGAACTTCAATCATTTAGCTGACCACCTCTATTATTTCTCAGCCGCTGTGAATTGGTTATACGGTTGTATAGACCACCGTATACAAAAGATCCTAAGTGCCATTTATAAAATTGTCCAGCAGACATAAAAAACTGTTCATAGCCGAGCAAAAAAATGAATGAAAAGTCTTTTGTAGTTTTACATGCCTGTTGTACATTTTATTATTGTTCAATTAGTAAATAAATCAACAACTAAAATTAATTATCCTATTTTTAGAGAATTCCAACCAAAACACCCCAAGTGTCCATCCACTTGCATAACGTATTTTGGTAACCAGGAAGGTCTAATTTTAGTTTATTGCACCAATATTTATATCTTATACCATATTATATATACCTTATACCACAAAATGTTGAAGATAGGGTTGACTATGAAGTGGGTAGGTACTCGTAATTACAACTTTAATTGCAACAACTGTATTTAAAAGAAATAATTAGAATGTAAGTAAAGCATGAGACGTAAAACAGTTTGAAAAAGTAAAAACATAGAATTTCTCTCCTCATTTTGATATAATCTATACTATTAGGTACCTATATAAAAATCTAATGGTGTCTATGTTTGTGTTACTTAATCATGTAAAAACTACTGAACCCATTGAGCTCAAATCGTACATGGACATTCATAGGATCCCTGGTTAACGCAGACTATAATTTTACAATCTTCTAGACTTACTCCTTCACAACTCGGCTTTCCCGGTAAGAACGTAAACAACTTTGTAATTAAGGGAAAAGCCG
The DNA here is from genome assembly GCA_030762985.1 of Adelphocoris suturalis. Taxonomy (NCBI): domain Eukaryota; kingdom Metazoa; phylum Arthropoda; class Insecta; order Hemiptera; family Miridae; genus Adelphocoris; species Adelphocoris suturalis. Next base: position 65,246,887 of record CM061046.1, read on the forward strand.
ACATGCGTCGAACTTACGTCAAGTTAGGATGGAGCGGGTTCGCGGGTAAAGAACTTTCCATAACGAATTCGACGATACCAAAACGATTTTGGTCAGTTGAGCCGATCAGTTTTTATTCATAAGATAGCTATTCAAAAATTGATATTCAAAACGCCTTATTAACTGCAGCAATGTTGGTTGGGAATAGTTTTAACGTAACTGAGGTTATAATGATATGTTTATATTGAAAGTTTTTTATCTAGAACCTTTTTTTCCTTTTGAGTTATTGTAATTTCTTTATTATAGAAAATTAACAAAATATAGTCAAATCGTTCTGTATCAAAGCGACCTTCCCAAAATCGAGCTTTAGTGGAATGGTCTTTCCATTTTTGAACTTGGATTTGATTTGATTTTCCTACATTACCAGGAGAGGACGATGAAGAAGACGGCAAATGTATTATGTTTTTGGGATTTTATTTTATTTTCAAATATTCCCGTATTCTCGCATTCATTAATCCAATATTCTCGTATTGACCAACCAAACAAACTGAAGGAAATCCAGGACATGGTAGTGAAAATTGTGGGAATCTATGGGAATTTAATTATTTATTTTCTTAATTAATAAGGGTGCTACTTTTTAGATTGGCCTTGAATCCGGGATCGGATATAGAGAGCATTCTTGATTTTTTTCAGTTCGATTTGAACACTATTTTCAAAAGTCAAACTGACCTAGTGGTCATTTGGTACCTACGCCATCAGGCTGAAACCTATAAGTGTGAAATGTAGTGTATTTCTAGCCACAAGTGGTGTTGCGCATGGCAATGATACAAACCTTTGAAGTGAAGGTAGGTACCAGGTTCTAATCTTGGGTCATAAGCAATTTTTTTTCCACTTCATTGGTGCACTTACTCTGATGTGTTCATCCAGGTCACTTACATGTTAATAAAAAGATTGATTTAGGATATTTATCTTGGGAGATGCATCCAAATCAATAAAACATATCACTGATCTGTTAGAATCTATTCAAATTTAGGTAGAAGTTTCAAATATTTTTCAACGTTTTCAGTCGATTTGTCATACCATAGCAGTTCTTAGCTTAATTGTTTGGACATGATCACTGGTTAATGACAATACAAAAAAATTAAGTTTTTCACCTTCCTTTTGTTTTTTAAGGGTCTTTGCTAATTAATAAGGTACTTACGAGGCGGTATTGGATATCGTTTCTAACCAGAGAAGAGTGATTCCTGTGAATATCATCAAAATCCCTTAAGTCATTTAAAGAAAAGGCAAAACAAAAAAGTGCTGAAAACTATGTTTTTCGCAAACCGAAGGATTATAGTAAGCTTATTTATCAACAGTACCTCTTGCGTATAGGAACCCAACCCCGAAACTGGAATTTTTAAATGTCGTACTGTAAGATCACATCCATGTACACGAGTTATATAAATACGTGAGTACCTACATACAACACTATTTGTATGAAATGAATAATGGGTTCAGGTTGAACAAAACATCACCCTATCATGAGTTTCAGAAACTTATTTTCAAGTTGATTGCAGAACTTTCCCTTCACCCTTCGAATTAAGTAAGGAAACTAAAAAGTGCGCGAGGTATACGTTTCAACAAATTCATCTTTTCTTTAAACTTTTATTCACAAAATATGTCTTTGGTTAAGATTACTACTTTTTAACAACATCACGTTCCTAAAACGAGTAGGTATACAATTTTCACCCTACTTACTAGGTAGGTCTAGTCAGTCATATGATTCAATATCAGGTTAGCTAACAACTGGAACACCAACTACAATATAGCATATTTTTGGCACCATTCAAAATAAATCACAGTTTAATTGGAACACGGAGTATAACCTAGAATAAAATATCAGTCAACGAAAACACACGAATTGCCTAATTACAGAAGAAACACTGTTACCCAAATGGCAGGTCACATTAGAATACGGTTGACTGAAATACGTCTGGAACGGATCGTTCAGCCACCGTATCTATCTGAGGGGACATTTAGTTGAAAAATTAATTAGGTACAACTTGAAACTTGATTGCTGAAATTTGAGTTGAAGCCTCTTGGGGACTGCTGGGTAAAAATGACAAGGTACCTGGTAAAAATGACCCGCAGATGTGGGTCCATGCAATGCACGGGTAACCGGCTGGTCTAAATAAAAATCTTGATTTTTTGGGGATAACCATGGAATCATGAGTTCAACGCCCTTCATCTTCCCGGCAGCCCATTTTTTAGAGGAAGGGTAGCGGACTGAAGATCCGCTGTCTTCCGCAATGGTCATCCAGTCGTAAAAACTGTTTACCGACTTTGGCACAATCTTGGCCGAAATTCCCGCTTTTCATTTCACCCCCACCGTTATCTGACCAGAAGATTGTTTTTGTTTTTGGCGATTTAAGATTTGCTGTTTAAGTAGATATGAATACAGGTGCCGATTTCGTTACAGCCCCGAATTCCCCCTGTCTCGTCCTAAAAATAGAAGAAGTCTTTACCGCTATCGTCGATATGAATCCCAAGGTTGATACACGTCAGTTGTCTTCTACAATACATTTGGGATGTGTGCTAAGTTAACTTAAACCGAATGAAGATAATCTTATTTTTCACTTGTTTTATTATTAGTTCGTTTCCGTGTAAAAATCGGGGGATCATGGAGGAAGCATAGCAACGCAGGTAACGTTGTGCAACAGAATGGGCACTTAGGTTTGTTAGGTTTGAAATTGATAAACGAACCACTCAGAGCTCTAATATCACTCAGTAACTTCATGAGCAGTTGTATCACGTCTCATAAGGTCCGAATCCGTAAAAAACGTATTTCTCAAAAAAATGGCACTTAGCTTGTTTTGCATATGGCGGTCTTCAAAATGTTCCTTCAGAGCTATTCACCCCAATTGAACACAATTAGTGGATATTGCAGGGCAGCCGCAATCGATGGTCGACTAAAAGGTTCGCTAACTAGATTTACTGCCATTTTACCTCTTCGTACGGTAGACGTTACATAGATGGCTTTTAGACAGGTGCATATTGTGATTTGAAATTTAATTTAATTGAGCAAGCAAGTCTTTGTGACAACTTATTTGGGTGACAAATATCGAACAACTCCAATAATAGTAGAGACCTATAAACCAGGGACTAATTTTAGCGGCATACCATTCCATTCAATAAAATGCAGAAAACAATAGGTACTTTCTGTCAATTCCAAATTATTAGATTCCTCATGAATTAAATTTGCAAAGTCTCCTACCCCCCTCTTCTCCACCCTTCCAGCAATGATTCAATTTCATTCAAAGATGTCAAAGGTCATAAGCGCAACAATAGAATCACAAACCTCACATCACTTGGTTGATTCTCTTTCTCGCATTTCTTGAAAAGTTTAAAAATCAGACCGTTTCGGAATCCACAGCTCCGGTTATACTTACAGTTGAACTTACCTCAATTCTAATAGTCAGTTCTAGACAATAGTTCGAGTTTCGATGAACTGTGTAACAACCAATAATGTAATTTGTAAAAAAAAAAAGTTTCTTTGTTGTAATGCCTCATACTTTGAAATATCGAAGACAAGTGACGTAAGTCATGGTTTTATTAAATTATCAATCATCAACAATCAATCCACCAGAAAGCATATTAATTGGAGAGTTATTCTATGACTTAGCTTCCAAGCATCTCTATAGGGAAAACCGGGATAGCCCGTAATAAACAAAAATGAAAATGAAAACATTAATTATATTGTTAGATTGCCTTAGAATCAGAACAATGCGATACATTTTATTCTACGTTCAAAACGCTAATTGGTGAGAAAGAAAAATCTTAGTGACTATGATGGAGCATTTCTGATAGATTGGGATTAATTCTAGTGAGAAATTATTACGTATTGTGAGAAAAGCTGTTCCACTCTATTCTACTTAATTAGTTAGGAACAATTTTGGTATTTAATTTTTGACATAAAACATGCTTTAGCCATAGCTTCAACGCCGGAAATAAAAAACCCCAATCATTGCTAAGAACATATAACTTTTTCATTCGCTCCTCCCCATCAAAATAGTTCAAAACTTTTAATTGGAAAAACCTTGATTTATTAAACACCAAAACACATTTTGTGATGCTAATTTCCCTTCTTTATCCTCCTGAGATGTAGATACTGGATACGCGCTTAATTTATGGTTGAAAACCAAGTTGGATGGATATTAGGTAAATACCGTTTGTGTATAAGGTATATTTAAATATTTTCAAATTAAAATGCAGAAATAAAATAATGTTTCAATTCAATTCATTCAAGAGTTGTTGGACTTAAGGATGTTCCATGTTTTACTGATTCATTACGAAGTTTAATTGCACGAACAGCGCCGAGCTTTCGTGTGAATTGAGTGAATTAGGTACTATTAACGTGGACTTACCAAATATAATTGTTTGCAAATAACAATCAGTGAGAGCGAGATATATTCCATAAGCGCCTGCTAAGTGAAGGTAGATGAAGGCAAATACATTACGCCACACTATTTGCCACTTGTATGTTTTCGTAGTTAGAGGTATAAAGTTGCTGTGTACGTGGGTTCGATTATTTATTTGTGATTCACTGGTGTTTTTCTTCGGCACATCGCTCTTGAGTGAACACTCTGTATCAGTTCCACAACCTGACAAATTAGTCGTCATCTGTAACAATGAATTATTGTAAAAGCATTATCATACAATTTCAGCAAAGAGGTTATTTAAGGTTTGTTGCACAACTAGACTAAAATTGAAATCGAACAAAATAAGAATCACGAAAATCGGCTGAGAATTGTAGCCTTGGTGGTGACGACAAAAATGTCAAACAGTCCAGTCATGCAGCATAACCCCATGAGCGAATTTTTGAAGAAATCTTCGACATTTCAGTCGCTATTGATCGTGTAGAGAAATTTTAGTTTATGATTTTGGTAGACAAACATGGAATCAAATTCTATCTACAGCATGGTTCTAGCCTTAAGCAGCATGGTTCTAGGATTGGTTATACAGGGATACTTCCATAAGAGTAGTTTAATCTGAATTTGGACAATGTTTCATGCAAATATTACCGATTTTTACAACTAGCGAACGGCATTATTTCGATTTTTGACTAATTTTTCAACTTTGAAAATTTTGAGAACTTGATACATATTCTTATAGGACATTTTACGCTGATTCCGAATATACCACATGTTAGCATGCTGAAAACGTTATTTCGCACAACAAATCGCAAAAAACAGGCTATTTTGAAATTTTTGACTACATTTTTGAACATTTCAACCCGAAGATGTAATCCGATCATGCTGGCCAACGAACTTGAACTTTCGTTTTGTGTCCTTAACATTTTAAAATTTGTTTGAAGCTTCTAGCACAATTCTACGGACAGTTATCGTCTGGAATGACACATACATACATACATACATATATACATAATACAAAAAAAAAAATGCGTTAAACTTCAGAATATGATTCAGAATAGCCTGAAACGGATTTCTGCATAAAATTTTTTCAAAAATTCACATTCTACAAATTTTGAGGCGAGAGCAATAGCTTAATTTTCTTCAAAAATTCGCTAAAAACACGTTTTTCCGGCTTTACTCCCTCCATTCTTCCTCTCCCATCATGAAATTTAAAATTCCTGGGGTTGTTGCACAACCAGACTAAAATTAGGATCAAACAAAGAAAGAATCTGGAAAATCGGTTGATCATTGTTGTTGGTGATCAAAATTTGTCACACACACACACGCGCGCGCACACACACACACAGAAACCTCACACGCGCAAACCACACACACACACACACACACAGACATTCACTTTCATGTGTTTTTTTTTCTCGGATTTAGTCTTAAAATGGTCTAGTACGGATTTATATGCATGTATTTTATTTTTCCTGTGCTTGGGTTGCCTCACCCCCCTGGATCAATTCCAATAGGCGTCGCTCTTGTTAATGAAGCCTTGCCGTAAAAGACATAGCTTTAGAGGGACGTCCTAAAACCTCAATTCACAGCTGTAAAGTCGTATTTTTAGGAGGAGAGTGTGGGGATAGAAAGACATTGAAAGACGCAATACATTGTGGGGAACGCCTTTTATTATATTATTTAACTTTTTTCCTCTCCTGTTTTTCCCGTCTTCAATTAACATTCCTCGTAACGAACATTTTCGAAAAGGGGGCATACCATTCAATATTCAGTTGAAGTTTACGCAAGAGTAAAACAATTATTATGACAGGGAGGTCTGCTTCACACAGAGGATATCCTGAAAGCCCCGGGATTATCCCAAGATGGGGCAGTTACAAGAATCGAGATGGAGAAGTACCCATATCTGTCACCATTAAAATTCTGGAACCGATATTTTGACACAACCCAAATTTTTAGAAATCATTTGAATTGAATCATCTAGTCCTCGGATCATCCAGTTTTATTACAGCTAATGATAAATATATTGTTTGACTATACAGTGAAATGGAATTTAACTATAGATTTAGAAAAAATCAAAAATAGTTGTATTTCACAAAAGGAGTGGTACGCTGGTGAATAACGAAGAATGAACTTTGAATGAACAGAAAATAGATGGAGTGCTGGACAACACGTATTTGGGAGTATCTCTTACAACACAATTGGACATGAAGGAACACCTGAGATTTAAACTTGTGCAGGCCAAGCAGGGCATCAATTCAATTTGGGCTAGAGTCATTAATAATAATCTGATTCCAATGGATTCAAAATTTGCTATTTTTCAGACCATTAGTAGAGCCATAATGTGCTATGGGGGGCATGTGTGTGGGTATACGCAATACAACGAAGTAGAAATGCTTCTAAAATATTTCGTGAAGAAACTTTTTGCCCTACCGGTTAATACTCCGGATTACATGATAGTTGGAGTTGCGTGTTGATCAATTATTTCATTTCGCACTGGACCTAAATATTAATTATGTTAATTTTAAAAGGTACAAGTACAAGCTTCAAGAGAGTTGTTGCTCATGAAGTTAATGAGAAAAAATGTCATGGTGGGAAACTTGGTGTTCACTGGCTAGTAAAGTTAATACAGTATCGAGGCATAATCTAGATCCTATTCATATCTCTAATAAAATTACTTTAGTTAACAATAAAATGAAGCACTTGTTCAAGGATGAATGTTTGAGGAAAGCAAACCCGGCACAGTACCACAAATTATATAAGCATAATAAATTGTCAAATTCTTACATTACAGATGGCAGTCTGTCATTTACCCAAGTAAGAAATATTTGTCGCACAAGATGTGAAATGCTAGATTTAAACTTTAAGCCATGGGTGCGGGATAAGGTATTTACATGTGCACTATGTAATGCTGGAGAGGATGAAAACGTATTATTTTCTAGCCAAAATTCATATTCTGCGGGGTATCAGGAAAACATTTTTCGGAACTCATTACCTAACATCAAATAAGCAGAAGCAAAAGAGTATCTGACTGGTAAAAACTGGGCTAGTTTAGCGTATTTTAAAAAATATGCTTCAAGCTATAGAAAAATGCTTGTTTCAGAATTTAGTTTTTGATTATTTGCATTTCGTATGAGAGAAAATTTTCTTTTTGCAGTGAAATTGTATTTGAATTACTTAATCGTGTGTTTGTTCTGAGCTAAATATTTGTGGGAATTAAATAATGATAATGAGTAGATTAATTAGATTGAAATATTAGAAGACTTTGTTTATTTATAATTTTTATAAAATTAGTTCGGTCTAACTAAGGTATAAATGTATTATTCCGATTATTTAGGTGGACGAATTTATTTTTTATCGCAAATGATGGTACAAATAGATTATTTGATTGAAAAGAACGCGTGAACTAATTATTGTTTAGTATGTGGGGCGATGTGATGAACTCCCGGCTGATAACATGGCTAATGCCTTACAGTGTTTTGTATGATATTATATGTACATTTAAAATTGAAAAACAAAAAATTCTTTCATTCATTCATTTGAGTTGAGTTTTCGAACTTTGGTATTTTTTATCAATGTCATTTTAATCTATTGTCTGTGCATCATGTGATAATAATAATATGATAATGTTGATAATACGTTGATAATGTTTGCCTGCTTGCCTTGTTATTCTCTATATTTAAGCAAAAGGAAGTACCTGCTGTAAATTATATTTCAAATGACTCATAGCACCTACATTTAAGAGTGATAGAACAAAATCATGTAAAACACCTATCTGAGTGAGTAAACGTGACGATTCGAACAAACAAGTCGAGTCATGAGACACTACAACCAGACTTGCTCTTTAGTTCGACTACCCACAGCGTGGCATTCCCAGCGCTCCAGCCGTCATGAGATTTTACACAGATCAGTTTTTGCTTAGATCAGTGGTCTGGATGCCACACCACCGCATAATGCGCCTGCATTTTTGCCGCTACGCTCGCATCTCAAAAGTACATAACATCAAGTAGTCAACCCCCAAGTAAAAATTCAGATTAGTTGGTCAGGGTCCAGAGTCTCGTGACTCGACTTGATTGTTCGCGAACTTCTCGTGGTGATTAAAGGTTAAAATTCTCAAGATACTTCCGAATTCATTTAGCAATTGAACTATGAATTGATAATCTCCTAACCCCAAATTGCTAAGTTTTTGCACTATAACTATACATTCATTGATTTTCAGATACTGCCGTCCACTTAGCTCTTGGCAGGCACTTTAAATCAAATTTTTGATTTCTATTGGATTTTCAGAAAACAATGTTCGTAAGGTATACTGTGAATTAACCCAAAACGAACGGAATAGGTGCCCCCCCCCCCCCCTTCATTCACAAGTGTTGCTGACCTTGATAATATTTAATGTAGGGTGTTGTCTATAATTTTTATTCACAAGAAGTGAATCAAATTCATTAGAGAAATGTCGAAACGACAGTAAAAAGTTTGGTCATTCTATTACCCCTACTTGGTGAATTTCATTAGCGGTATTTTTAGTTTTTTTCCCCTTCTGGTTGTAGAATTCCATTTCTCCAGGATTATCTTTCTGAGGGATCACAGTGCTTGTCACCATAATACGCAGGCAGGCATTATAGACATACACACATCTGTTAGATACGTACAGATATATTGATATGTACAGCGAATAACTGACCCTTGCATTTTACAGATGGGTGTTTCAAATTTTTTCCCAGGCTGATTACACGAATTTCCCTTGAGAATAGGGGAAGGAAAATGGAAAATAATTTTTTCAACGTGGGTGAAATTTCAGGCTGAGTCCAGACTGCGTTGGACGTATTTGTAAGACAATTAACCAAGATGAATCATTGGAAAGTTGAAAGCGTCTTTTGGTTTTCTGTGACGCTTGCAGATTGGCGCAGTTGGATGCCCAACCATTACTTGTCGTTTTATAGCCAACCGTTTCACAGTCATTCCGTTTACTCCGTGCCCCCATTTCGACGATAAGGTGGCCTAGAGGAGATTGCTTTTGGTTTTACTGCCCTAAGAAACTACAGTTCAGCATATCTGGTGATCTGAGGTGTTAGTCACAAGCCTCCATTATTAATATTATTATTATTTTCATCATTATCCTTTATTTTAATCCATATGACATTTGGAGAGGAAAGAAGTAGGTCTACCGTACACATACTCTTCATAAACTCCAATCACTATCAATATCGTTCACGAGTTCACATGTAAATAAGATTATCCCTGAACAATCGTTAAATCTTGATCGCCAGATGAAAAATTTACACAGATTTTTATACAGAACACATGTATATAGTAAGTTAGACCCCATATGTGGTTTTATACCCACGTTTTATAACTCTAGTCCCTACAGATGGACTTGTGAAAGCGCTGGATGGTGCATTATTATATCGCATAAATTTTCAGTTGGTGGGTACTACGTAAATTTTATTATTCTTAGTTAAGGGGGACTATTATAGTTTAGAAGTGTTAATTAATTGCATCAATTTTCCCACTGTAGGTACCTATTTCTACGTAAGCATATTGTGACAATGTCACCCTTTCGCCTGAACATCACGAAATTGCATTATCTACGCAAATAGTTTACGAAGGTGCTATACGCTAAAAGGCCCATCAACCTAATTTCCCTCTCAATCAACCTATGGGGCTGAAATTCGAAATGGAGCTCCTTCGGGATATCTAGAATACAATATCAGTGCACGTAAGTACACTGATAAGTGTACTCTGAGGGTAATTTCTTTCCTTTTCCAACTACCACTTTTTTCGGTATTTAGCCTATATTTGTTGACATTTACTAAAAAGCGTAAAATTGTGGGACCTTGGAGCTGTAAAGGTAAGGACCCTTTTGGCTGACGCGAAGCGCCAAGTTTTCATGATATACTGCATTAGAAGTTTAATAATATAGACCATTGATCCGTGTAGGAGGACTGTCTAATACAGAAATTATAAACCTTTGTGTAATAATTTTCAGTTTTTTTTTTTTTTAACCTATGATAAATATACAGTCAATCATCTACGCGTTATATCACCAAGAATTGAATTTGAAATCTAAGGAAATCATGTTTGAATGCGAGAAAACCATGATTTTACAGCAATGGATCTGCTTAATAAAATTTGGTTCTGCATTATTGAGGTCATGAGACATTTAGCTACCTTTCTAACGGTATAATAAAACTTGAATTTCCTCAAGAAAATAGTGAAGTTATGGTTGAAAACGCGAAAAATACGAATACTTCTAAAAAGGATGGGTCATAAATAAATACCTAATTATTGTGTATTTATAACTCCATAACATGTGCTCATATATCTAAAATTGTGCGGCAAAAATCGCTTTTAATAGGCAAGGAATAGTTGAAAATCCTGAACTTCATCCACAAAAAAATGTTGCGTCTAAAAATCACTCAAATTTTAGACAAAGAGAAAGCGATTGAAGCTACAATTTATTACACAAAGGAATAGTATTTCTGAATTGGATAGTCCTTCTGCGCAAATTAACGGTGCACATGTTCATGAATAGGCATAACCAGTAAACCAAACAACTTCTGTCAAGTTGGCTATGTCTCATAGCTTCCTGTATCCGTAACGTGAATGTATAAATCATTGAAATGTTTCGAATTATCTTTAAAAGATTCCATACAGGGCTCCTAAGGGGTTTTAGTTAAATTGGTCACTTAGAAAATGAAAAAATGTAGCTTGATAGATTCATTCATTTATTTATATTCACGGGCAATTAACTCAATTAACACGAAATCTTGTTGAAAACCATAATGAACTAGATTAACTGATAGAAATGAATTATGCAGCAATTAATTGAGAATAAAGAAAAACATTGAGAAAAATAGAAAATGTTAATATATTATTATAATAACTTGGTAGTGTTTTTTAAAGTCCGTTTGCTAACCCATCGAAAACGCTGCAAATTATTACACACAGGTTCATTATTTCTGTGTCAGATAGCCCTTCTACGCAGATCATTGGTCTATCGGTGCCTTATTGGTCATAGGTGGAATAATTGGTCATTGGTGCCTCCCAAAAGGGTTCACACCTTTACAGTTCCAAGACCCCACAATTTTACACTTTACAGTAAATGTAATAAAAGGGGGAAAAACAAGTCGATAGGTGAGGAAAGAATGTAGGGTAAAGACACCAGTCATTGGCCGACCCCCAGTCATTGGCCACCCAGTTTTATAAGTTAGTTTTTGACAACACAGATGTCTCTTGGATCATTTTAAATGTTTTTTTTCCATCGAAGTATGTAGTTTAGAAGGCAGAGGGATGTTGAACATTATAAGTGGCCAATATTAGGAACTCCCGGCCAATGACTGGTGGAAAACAGATTTTTCAAAACTCATTGAAAAAAATACTTGGTAGATCTGTTATTAGTTTAAAATTGCTATTGTATTACATTGTTTGGATGTTTAGCTTCCTTAAACCCTAGGAAAGAAACAAATATCTTCAAAAATAAAGCGGGTAAGGTGATAAACATTGCTAAGTGGCCAATGACTTACCCTAGGTTCAGAGGCCCCTAAGCTGATCAGGGCGCCCCCGTACCTCGTAATTGTTTCCGAGGTGTCCCAAAAGAGCTCCATCTAAATAACAGCGCTGTAAGTCGATTAGGAAATAAATTAGCCTCAGAAGTTTTGAAGCTAACCTGAGTCCCTCCACACTTTGTAATAATTGTTTTCCAGATCTCAAAAAGGAGCTACATTTCAGCATCATAGATCGATTAAAAAACAAACTAAGCTCAGAGGCCCCACAGCTGATCTGTGTGCACTAATATTGAATCCATAATATTACAAGGGAGGTCCATTTCAAGTTGCAGATCTATAGGTTGAAATCAATATGCCTGCGTAAATACAGGCACCTGCAGAGGAAAAACGTTTCTGCGTATTTGTTGGTTGGTTGTGGCTTACATGCTGGTGTGGATACTATACTATTGGGTTACGAGGGATATTATTTTCATGGAACTAGGTGTGACGAACTAACATGGAAAGAGTTGAGAAAAATTATTATGGACGTAGGTACGTTGCAATAGGACCAATAAACCAAATTCTCAAGGAAACTGTAAAGAACAAATTTTAATTTCTCCCTTGATGGGAAAAACAAAAGATCATGGATATGTCTAGTACCTACTGCTTACCAGTTGGTACCTACTACTCAATTGTATACCAACCATGTAGTGCCTTCTTTTCACAAGATTATTCCATTATGGTTACAAAACAATATTAGTTTTTAACTTAGAGTAATAAATCAGCATTCCTTGACACTACAATGGCTTAAAGGTCATGAAATGTCGTGGTAAAATGAGAGCATTCCAAAAAGTGGCGAACGATTTTCCTACTATGAAAACTATGGGAGTTACTCTTCCCTAGTAACGCCTTGGTTGTACGTGAAAATCAATAGAAAATGTGCCGGTCGGGAAAAAAGTGTCGGTCGGGAAAAAAAGTGTCGGTCGGGAAAAAAAGTGTCGTGAAAAATTCCTTGACCCCCAGCCAAAAGACATATCCATGTCAAATTAATGCAACTAATTAAAACATCAAATTGTACTGGTCCCCCTCATCCCCGTATAACGATATTTAAGTAAGTAGGTACCTACCAATTGAAAATAACATAAATATCAAGATCATTTAAATGGTTTCAATATTCATTGAAAACTCCATAGCGAAATATAGATGGATATCAATACTGTTTTTTTTTAATAAATTGACTTTGTATTTTTAAAAATTAATTTTTGACATTTCATGTCTTTGCTATGGCACACAACCAAATTTTCGTTATGTTACGTTACGTAACGAAATATGCTCAATGATTATTATGATTCGTAGAAGTGAGGTAGGTAGGTACCTACATGATTATAGCTGAAATTTGGCTATATGATTTTTGACATTTTAGTCTCTACTATGGCACATAAATGAAAAAGCGTCACGCGGGGGAGCGTCACGCGGGGAGCGTCACGCGGGGAGCGTCACGCAGGGAGCGAAACGCGGAGAGCGTTACGCGGAGATTCCCTAATGATCCCACGATTCTGAGATTTGGTATGTGGGCCCTTGAGGGACTTCTGAACACAACTGACCGATCCCAGATCAGCTGAGTGGCTCTAGAATCCAGTTTTTTCCCTAATGATCCCACGATTCTGAGATTTGGTATGTGGGCCCTTGAGGGACTTTTGAACACAACTGACCGATCCCAGATCAGCTGAGTGGCTCTAGGATCCAGTTTTTTCCCTAATGATCCCACGATTCTGAGATTTGGTATGTGGGCCCTTGAGGGACTTCTGAACACAACTGACCGATCCCAGATCAGCTGAGTGGCTCTAGAATCCAGTTTTTTCCTTAATGATCCCACGGTTCTGAGATTTGGTATGTGGGCCCTTGAGGGACTTCTGAACATAACTGACCGATCCCAGATCAGCTGAGTGGCTCTAGGATCCAGTTTTTTCTTTAATGATCCCACGATTCTGAGATTTGGTATGTGGGCCCTTGAGGGACTTCTGAACACAACTGACCGATCCCAGATCAGCTGAGTGGCTCTAGAATCCAGTTTTTTCTTTAATGATCCCACGATTCTGAGATTTGGTATGTGGGCCCTTGAGGGACTTCTGAACACAACTGACCGATCCCAGATCAGCTGAGTGGCTCTAGAATCCAGTTTTGACATTTCATGTCTTTGCTATGGTACACAACCAAATTTTCGTTATGTCACGTTACGTTACGTAACGAAATATGCTCAATTTCTGATAATTTCCGCTTACAACCGAGTCGTTGCTAGGGAAATGGTACTTCGTCGTTTTTCATCCCACAAAATTCGTTGACCATTCGTTCGAAAGCTCTCGATTTATCCAACCATATTATGTTAACTACTGCAAAGTGCGTGGCAAACAAGCTGAGTTATGAGCATGGTTATTTGAATAATTGTTTACACACAGGTGATCATTCTCAATAATTGATATTGTGAACATGATAGCAACCGCTTGCTAATTTCTGATGATTTCATTGAGCTGTAATTTTGTTTGAAGCTGTAATTTTGTATGTAGCCCCTTTAGGAAATTTACTAGACGATGCCCAATCCGGATCAGCTGAGTGGCTCTTAGAGCTTGCACGCGAGTCTGCAACACATACGAGTCTGCAACTAAAGACATGAAATGTCCCAATGTGTTGCAGACTCGTATGCAAGCGTTTTTTGACATTTCATGTCTTTGCTATGGCACACAACCAAATTTTCGTTATGTTACGTTACGTAACGAAATATGCTCAATGATTATTATGATTCGTAGAAGTGAGGTAGGTAGGTACCTATATGATTATAGCTGAATGATTTAAATCATTTTTAAGGACTCGATAAATTTGGGAATCGATTAATTCCCAGTAATATTTGAAAAAAAATCGAGCATAGATTTTTTAAACCGATTTTTAAGAAAAAAGATAAGAATATTCAGTACTTTTTTCTAACTCTACTATTTTGAAGACAAAAACGCTGTAAATAATACATTGGTTTGTAATATCTGCTTTCATGTTAGCGAATATTTGTTGAAAATCAAGTTATTGCAATGGCTCCGATAATTTGATTCCTCTTCCTCTAAAAATGTTGAATCTCGGAACGAAGCCTCTCTGGGTGTGGTAGATACAATTGCAGATAGTATTTCCCTGACAGTAGTGACACAATTGACTAGAAATTTATGTGATCGTACACTGTGATCTACATTCACGACTTGGACGAGCGAGCGAAGCGAGCGGGCACAGCCAGTAAAAAAAATAGGAAAGACCCCATCATTTCAATCGTCTTTTAATACCCCAGAGATTCTAATCATCAAATTTCAACTTCTAGGTTTCTTGCCAGTCAAATAGTGGTTGTAATCATGTTTACAAAATTAACTGATACCTGTATGTATGCAATTATTCAGACAACCACGCTCATACTTCAGATTTTTGCCCACGCACTGCGCAGTGGTTAACATAATATGGTGAAAACTAAAAGTGGTAGGATTTTGACGAAATCAACTCCTATCGACACCACAACACCCTGGGTACACTGTGTTAGGTATCCCGAACATTTTCAGGGGGGATGTGTGGGGAAGGGGATGCTAAAAGTGGTAGGATTTCGACGGGATCAACTCCTATGGACACCACACCACCCAGGGTACACTGTGGTGATTATCTAGAAAATTTTCAGGTCAAAGGTGGTGGGTGGGGGAGGGGGAAAAACTAAAAGTGGTTGGATTTCGACGGGATCGACTCCTATGGACACCACACCACCTTGGGTACACTGTGGTAATAACCTAGAAATTTTTCAGATCAAAGGTGGTGGGTGGTAGAGGGGGGACAACTAAAAGTGGTCGGATTTCGACGGGATCAACTCCTATGGGCACCACACCAATCTGTGTACACTGTGGGAGGAATCCCGAAAATTTTCAGAGGTTGTTAGTGGGGAAGGGGGGAAGATTAAAATTGTCGGATTTCGACGGAATCAACTCCTATGGACTCTACCCTGGGAGGTATCCCGAACATTTTCAGAGGGGATGGGTGGGGGAGGGGGAACTAGGGTTTGTGTGCGCTCGACACTACGGTCTTGACGGATATTTTTCGAAATTGAGCCACTGGACAAGTGTTACATATTTTTGGATAACAGCCAATTATCTACTTGGTTGGCTGCTGACGAAATCAGCCGGTATAAACACAATTCCTCTCTCCAAGACCGCTAAAAATGTGTGACATCTCCCCTCCCCCAAAAAAATGCTTCCAGTACTAAACATGCCAAACCACAAAATCCGAAATTATCCAATTTGTGCCAAGCACACGCCTAGGGATAACAGAATACCACTTGCGGTCCACCTATTCACCGCCTTTGCAGTACAACCACTCCCAAACGGCTTGGCCGATTTTTGTTATTATTCAAATCATAACTCCCGATTTGCACCACATTGCTGAAATGCCATCCTAATGGACCTACATACAATACACGAATCCCTCAGCCCTCGTGTTCGTCTGATCACCCCCTTCCGTTGAAGGAAGTTTATCAGTACAAACCCAAAAAAATTGCTGTGATCTGAATAATAACGAAAATCGGCCAAGCCATTTGAGAGTGGTTTTACCTACTATAAAGGCGGGGAACAGGTGGACCGCAAGTGGTATACTGTTATCCCTAGGCGTGTGTTTGGCACGAATTGGATGATATTCATGCATTTTGTGACGAGACCTTCTCGAACGATCAAGTTTGTCCCCCACCCCGGCAACTACTTGGAACCGTTCCCTACAAGAAGAACTGTGAGTTCTTCAATTCCGTTCAACGCGGAGCAGCTCATGAGTCACATGAAAAGTCACATTTACGTTTCTAAACTGTTATGTGATCGTGTTATGAGATGCGAGCTTGCGAGCATCCAGACCACCAAACTATACACTTCATTCTGATCTACATATCCAACTAATCTGCATTTTTACTAAGGGATTGACTACTTGATGTTATGTATTTTTGAGATGCGAGCTTGCGAGCATCCAAACTACACACTTCATTCTGACCTACATGTCCACTAATCTGTATTTTTATTAAGGGATTGACCACTGCTCTCAACGAAACAGGATGAACGGAATTGAAGAACTCACAGTTCTTCTTGTAGGGAACGGTTCCAAGTAGTTGACGGGGTGGGGGACAAACTTGATCGTTCCAGAAGGTCTCGTCATTTATGGCTTGACATGTTTAGTACGCAAAGCTTTTTTTTTTTTTTTTTTTTTTTTTTTTTTTTTTTTTTTCCAAGGAATTTTTCGCGACACTATTTTTTCTCCACACAAAATGCAACGCTCCGGCACTTTAGATTATTACCTATTAACTCGAAAAGTGAAGGCTAGGTAGAAATCAATGAGGTGCTACCGCAATGAAGTACCTAATTCCGCCTTCCTCAACAAACGACTTAGACTTCTGTTTTAGCATGGAACGAAAGTAGCGCAGTAGTTTTTACTTTCCTAACATCCCAACAGAGTGGAAAGTAATGTCCACTTTTACGTTCCCAACATCCCAACAGAGTGGAAAGTAATGTCCGCTTTCAGTTTCCCAACATCCCAACAGAGTGGAAAGTAATGACCATTTTTACTTTCCCAACATCCCAACAGAGTGGAAAGTAATGTCCGCTTTCAGTTTCCCAACATCCTGACCATTCGTTCGAAAGCTCTCGATTTATCCAACAATATTATGTTAACTACTGCGAAGTGCGTGTCCAACAAACTGAGTTATGAGCATGGTTATATAAATAATTGTTTACACACAGGTGATCATTCTCAATATTGATATTGTGAACATGATTGCAACCGCTTGGAATCGAAGAGAAAACATGATACATGGTTGAAATTTTTGGTTCTAGAACAGAAATTTATGTAGGAACTTATAAAGTCAGATTTGTTTTTGATTTTTCTATTTACCTCATATGAGTCTCTTGGTAACAAGATGTTGAATTCCCTTCACTGAACACGAAAACTGAAGTCATTCTAATTTTGTAGGTAGGTAATTTAGTATCTTCTTTCTCTCTTCCGAACACCAACAGAGTGGAAAGTAATGACCATTTTTACTTTCCCAACATCCCAACAGAGTGGAAAGTAATGTCCGCTTTCAGTTTCCCAACATCCCAACAGAGTGTAAAGTAATATCTACAACTTTGATATAACCATTATTCATTGTTTTTCCCCTCAATGTTTTTTTTTGGGGGGGGGGGGGGGGGGGGGGGGGGTATTATAAAAATACAAGGTACAAGGTAAACACAGATACAAGGTAAATATAAGGTACATTTTTTTCTCGTTTAAAATGAAATGGGAATTCGCTTTATTAGCAATAAACGCAATAGCTACACCCTTTGGTGATATGTTTCACAAGTTTTTGAACGCGCGGGACATCAACGATATGACCGAAAAAGAGGAGAAAAGAAAAACTTTTCAGAAGTGAAACGCACTGGCAACGGACGTTCCCCCTTCGCGCTATTCCACTGATTAGTTTCAGTTCCCTTCAGGCTATCTCGGAAACAGTGTGACGGAATGTCGACTGCCGTGAGGGGGCGAAAAAATCCTGCTATGGGGGTGCTATAATTGGTTTCGCTTCGTGTACAAACATGTAGTACTGAGAAGCATGTTCGTGGAATACTGGAGACTGTAAGATTTCAAAGTTGCACACGCGATTTGGCGAGCACGATACCTATCCCCGAACTCAGCGAATGGTGTTTGTCTACCCAATCCTTCTACAACATAGATAGCAAGAGTTACTTAAGCTGATAGAAGCTGTACAGTAGGGTGGTTCAAAAAAAAAAAAAAAAAAGTTCTGGGATTTTTGGTCCCCATTGCGTTTTTGCTTCCTCGGTATGTCAGGATGACCCTCCTAAAGTTTTAGCAAAAAATATTAATCCTAACCACTTTACCTGGGTCGATTTTTGCCAGTTATCGACTGCTATCGTAAACCAACCTCTAAATTGGGGCCGACGTGATGATTTGAAGGACGGATTTCAATTTTTTTAGGTCTATTTATGGGTTTTCGCATGCGCTGAACACGATGAACCTATTTATTTTACGCTCCGTCCACTAGTTATCCGGTAAACTGGCGGAGGGCACTGCTTGAAGATAGTAAAAATCGAAAATTTCACCGAAAATGCTGTCGCCTGGTTAAGAATTGTACTAGAAACATGCTATTATGGTCGGATAATATGCTTTGGCATGTTCTGAACATGATTCCGTTTTTTACTATACTTTTTTACTTCGTTTATTGGCCATAAACCTCAAATTACTTGTAGGGTAATAGACAAATTCACCCTAATTTCACCAGAAATTATGTCGCGTTGATAATTTAAGGTCCCAAAATACCTTGTGCCGATAAAATTTGGTATTTTCCAGGATACTCGATACAAAGCCGTAGGTACAAGGACCGATACAAGGACCTGAACCGGCATTGTACTTATTCGCCAAATATAGCGGCGAAATGGAGAAAATAGCTAAAATTTTCCCATTTTTCTGTAAAATTCCTTAGTTTCCATCGGTTTTCCGGGGTCACATTCATAGTTCTGAATTGTCTGAACTGTGATTGGATTGTTAAATAAAAAAATGATGCAGTATAATTGAAAATAATATGTAATATAATTTTAGTTTCACAAAACATAACATTTTAACGAGAATAACATAACAAAAATATACAAAAAAAAAAAAAAAAAAAAATTAAACACGATGAAATATCGAAACATAAAAAAATACCAAATTTTATCGGCACAAGGTATTTTGGGACCTTAAATTATCAACGCGACATAATTTCTGGTGAAATTAGGGTGAATTTGTCTATTACCCTACAAGTAATTTGAGGTTTATGGCCGATAAACGAAGTAAAAAAAAGTATAGTAAAAAACGGAATCATGTTCAGAACATGCCAAAGCATATTATCCGACCATAATAGCATGTTTCTAGTACGATTCTTAACCAGGCGACAGCATTTTCGGTGAAATTTTCGATTTTTACTTATCTTCAAGCAGTGCCCTCCGCCAGTTTACCGGATAACTAGTGGACGGAGCGTAAAATAAATAGGTTCATCGTGTTCAGCGCATGCAAAAACCCATAAATAGACCTAAAAAATTGAAATCCGTCCTTCAAATCATCACGTCGGCCCCAATTTAGAGGTTGGTTTACGATAGCAGTCGATAACTGGCAAAAATCGACCCAGGTAAAGTGGTTAGGATTAATATTTTTTGCTAAAAATTTAGGAGAGTCATTCTGACATACCGAGGAAGCAAAAACGCAATGGGGACCAAAAATCCCAGAACTTTTTTTTTTTTTGAACCACCCTACTGTACAGTCAAAGACTTGAAGTAATGGTATTTTACATAGTAGGTACTGGCGAGTGATCGCATTCATCTTCTTAATTTGCGTAATGTGGATAGATTCTATTTTGACTTGTTACGCTAACAATGGGGATTTTTCTCATTTCAGTTTTCTAATTATATTGTACCTACTATTGAATTTGTATTCTTGTTTATTAGGCAATGCCCATATATATATATAAAATAGGTATATAAATATAGTGCAGAAGTAATGCTTGTTACAATGATTTGAGGTTTGCGCCTGTCATGTTGCTACTAATGATAAGGTGGTGATGAAATTCAAGAAGATTACGTAATTAAATTTTCATTTCCTAACCACCCTCCTAATTCGAGCAAGATAGGACGAATGGCCATAAGAAAATTACGCTTTATGGATTCTACGCTTTCGCATGCGCAAAGAAAACTACGCATTTTCAGTAGATAAAATGCATACGGGATTCTCCTCAGCTTAACCCGAACATTCCAAAAAAACTTCCATAAAAATATAATAAAAACTGTAGCAGTAATGCTTGTTACAAGGATTTCACAATAGCGCATACGCACCTACTAATGATACTATCGAGTTGAAATTTATATAGGACGATTAAATCGTTTTTTCCCGACCACCTTCCGAATTCGATCTGGATCGAACTAATAGGCCGTGACAAAAATTATGCTTGATGGAGATTCATTTGCGCATGCACACAGTGAAGTATTGGATGAGGAAATTTCATGTGTCAAAATTTGCCACTTTTGACTTCAGATTCGGATTCAGCGTACTGCACACCTCCATGTTTCTATTCCAGCTCAATAGGTCGTTTAGTTTGTCCAATAAACGGGTAGGAAGATCAGGTGTGACGTAGTAGTGCAAGGGAACTGAGAGTTCCCCCCAGGCGGGCGGGGGCCGTGACGTCATCGTACAAATGAATTTCAAGCGGCAAATTAATGATCAGATACCCATCATATGCCACCTTTTTGGAAAGCTCCCACTCTGATCTATCTATTGAGCGAATGAAAAATAACCATAAAAGTTCCACATTGTGATCTATGAAACTGATAGAGGACCATTTACAGCCTAACCCTCACGTACTCCCCGATAATTTCACAACATCAAGCAAAATGCAGGGTTTGTTACAAGGATTTGTGGCTGGTGGACAGACGGACACACACGAAACATCGTTCAGAATGGTATAACTATCGGCTACTAACGGCCATAATGTGAGGCATTTCGTACAGGGTTAATAAGATTTGGGAAGATAATGGCCATAGTCGAGGACATTGATCCAATAGTATTATGTCCTTCAAAAAACCTCGTAAATTCCTTATACTGAAAGGGTTTATTTTATTTTTATTTTAACTTTATTTATTTATTTAGATGAAAAACTATTCAGTTCTAGAATATGAAAAGTGACCCAAAAAAATTACTTTGCGAAAATCCGTCACAAATTGAAAGTAACGAAATCCGTCATAATTTGTCATTTCCCATTGGACCAAAGCTCGACAGCTTGGAGCAGCCTCTTGGGGACACGTGGAAGTGATTGCAAGGAAGCGAGATGAGCTGGGTCTTCTTTTCGTTGTATTCTTGCTCTTAAGAATAAAAGTACGAAAGAGCTGCATGATCCACCTTTTCATAATTCAATAGTTTCTCGTCTTAGATTGAACCTGTTAACGTCTCTGTCGACTCACAATGTCGTTTACGCGGAACGCAAAGTTTTTGGATGGTTTGATAAGTCCCACTAGGTGTAAAAATATTATTTGCAGTTGAATTTATCCCGGTTGTAAGATTAATTTTCTCCTCCCAACATTAATGAATTAAATAATACCTGTTTTAAGAAATATTGTTTCTCAATAGCATGGATTGAGTATAATTTGACAGTTTTGGTCTTTTAGCAACTTTAACATGAATTTATCAGTTAACAAAATGTTTCGTTTTCTGGAACATCCACGAGCCACAACGTGGTTTCCCTAAGACTGTCCAAGTCTCAATTGTACTTATTACGAATCTCTTGTACGAACGAGTGTCTCAATATAATGTTACGATTCCTAATCAAACTGTCATTCTACTGCATAACAAGTTGGGAAACATAAAAACAAATTCATTTTTACGTTTCTTCCGTCTCAGAACACATCGCTGCAAGTTATTACACAAGAAGTTATTATTTCTGTTTAGGATACTTCTTCTACTTAGAAGACCTATCTATAAATATTAAACGAAGTCTACTCTACATGAGGTATCTGAATATATTATCTGTATAGGTGAAGACGCCTACCGAAGAGAAATTAATTAAATTAATAACACACCTACACTTCCCTAGCTATGTTAAGCTAGTATTTAATACTTACGAGCAGTTATGGACAGCTTTCTTAAAAACCAAACATTGGTTTATGAGACGGCTCAAGGGGAAAGGGAGAAAGAAATCACCGCAGGAGCAGCCCAGGGTTCAGTTCTGGGCCCACAACTATGGAACGCGTCATACGATAGTGTTCTACGACTGGAAATGCCAGAAGAAGGCTATCTTGTAGGATGTGCGGATGATGTTGCGGCAGTTATCCAGGCTAGAACCATGGAATTGGAACAGAACAAACTGAATCAAGTAATGGTAAAGATCACTAGGTGGATGGAAGACCATATGATAATATTAGCAGCAGCTAAAACCGAAGTAGTTGTGTTCACTCGAAAACGGATCCCTACCATAATCCCAATACAAATAGGGAGTACAGAAGTCACCAGCAAACCAACAGTAAACTACCTGGGAATCACGTTAGATACTAAAATTACATTCTGGGAGCAAATAAAGAAATCAGCAGACAAGGCATCAAAGAAAACAATTGCTCTCATCTCATGAGAAATGTCAATGGGCCAAGACCATGTAAGCGTCGTCTCATGATGACCCTTGTACAATGCGGAGATATGGGCAGATGCTCTAAACATTGCCTACTATCGCAAGAGAATTATTGCAGTTCAACGAAGAGGAGCACTGAGGATTGCATGTGCCTACAGAACAGTGTCAGAGCCAGCCATACTCGTACTTACAAGCAGCATCCCAATCCATCTATTGGCAGCAGAACGCAAACGAATCTTTGATAGAAGAGAGGAAGGAGAAAGAGCTCATTTAGCCGCTGAAGAGAGAGAATATACAATGGCAAGATGGCAGGAAATGTGGACTGTAGAGCAGAGAGGGAGATGGACAGCACGCTTGATTCCTCAGATCAAGGTATGGCTAGATAGAAAACATGGAGAAGTAAACTTTTTCCTGACTCAATTCCTTTCTGGTCATGGGCTATTTTACGCATATCTCTATAAAATGGGAAAAGTAGACTCCCCAATATGTCCATACTGCCAGGAAATGGACGATGATGTGCTCCATACTTTCTTTGTATGCAAGCGATGGGCTACAGAAAGAAGAAGGCTGCAGGATGCTCTGGAATTACCACCTCAAGACGTGACACCGGAGGTGGTAGTAGCCAAAATGATTGAACGAGAGCAAAAATGGAATTTTGTAGCTGCCTACGTTGAAGACATCCTCCAGAAAAAGATCATCTTGGAACGGGAGAGACAGAGGAGGAGGGAGCACATGGATAGAGAGGACTGAATAAATTTCTCAATGACCCGGCCTGAAGTAATGTGTTAAACAGTTCCAGGCTGAGTTCCAACGTGGGAAAAGGAAGGTGAGGTTTTAGTGTGTTTGAATCTCACATAACCCGGAGTGCGGTCCCTCTAGGGTATCTTACGAGATCCGATTACCACCTTAGGATCTTAAAGATTTCCTCACCTGCCTACGTAAAAAAAAAAAAAAAAAAAAAAAAAAAAAAAAAAAAAAAAAAAAAAAAAAAGTTGACACACCAACTGAAAATCAATTATGTAAAATCTATCATCTACCTAAGCTTCAGAAGTCCGCCTACAGGCGACAATAGATGTAATAAACCCGGTTAGGTGAAGTGAAAATTCCATAGGAATTTATCAGCTGATACGAGCGTCATAGATTAAGCTGATTTTCGCTACGTTCCACCAGCTATGATTTACTCTCATGGTGTTGATTTTTCGCCTGCCAAAGTTCTAGCCCTTAGGGAGAGCAAACTGATGAACGTACAGCGATCCGGGTGGTTTGATCCCATCTTCGGGATGATGTCAATAAACGGGACCCTTAAAAATATTATTGCTGTTACCTTGAACATTTTTGCGATCTCGATTTTTCAATATTTCAGCCCTTTAGGATTAATCAAAATTGATGCCGATGTTACTGGCACATCCCCGGCCGATGAAAGATTTTTGAGCCTAATTTCATAATGTTTGGACCAGTATTTTCGGAGCAAAGCTCTGGACAGCATACGACGGTCTGAAGGAATTTTTATCTTTCGATTTTTGGATTCTACGCATCTTGAAACGTAAGCCAACGAAATTTGTGTGGAGAGGGAGGGGGGGGGGGGGTTGAAAATTTTCTTTCTAGGTCAATTACAAAGGTTCATTATTGAAAAGGCTAAACCGGAATTCAATATACAAACCCGGTCACTCTTCGCCGTCACAAGAAAGGAAAAAAAAAAAATTTAGTAGTGGAATCAAGTAGAATTTGCAAGTTTCAGTAGTAACTTCTGAAATTGTAAAATATTAGAATCATACAACTCTTCCAAAGCGTTATATAGAAACGGCTGTAGCTAATGAACAAATCCGATCCGACGTCACGGAAATTATGCACAAAACTATGTTAGCCGAAGGAAGCTCTTACTTGAAAATTTGTCTATAATTACACCAAAAACAACTCAGTTTTCCCCTAATGGTAAAAATAAGCGCGTATTGATAAAGTTGGGACAGAGAAGTTGAAATTTCTCACAGAAATAATTGGCCCAATTATTTTGAAGTTGACAAAGCATGTGTCACACGTGACGTGACCTTAAATTCAAGTTTGTGTAATTTAGTTATATCCTACATCTATAATAACTCATAAATACGTTTGGGGCCGATCCGTGACCACCCACCCTCAACATCTGAAGGTGAATCGAATGCACAATCGTTGACAAAAAATAATCAATAGTCTATTAGTTAATCACTATAATCCGTAAACATTTATACGTACTTCAGTATTCAACTAATGATCAGAGATGGTCTATCAAGTATATTATTATTCTATACTATTCATTATTTTTAATCTCTTTTTCATCATTCATTCTCATTTAGCAAATTTTCGTAGGAAATGAAGCTATTGCAATGGCTCTGAAAATATTAAAATAAAAAATTTGGAAAAATTTCTTAATTGAAATCCGTTTTGAGGCATTCTGAAACGAATCCTAGAGTTTAACGTTTTTTCAATTTACATATGAATGTGTCATGTGTCATTCCAGACGATAACTCTCCTTAGGATTGAGATAAAAATTCCGTTCTTGCGCCAAGAAATCAAGCTTTCCAAACGGATGATGTTGGCCTATACTTTTTGAGCACATTAAATTGGTCACATTTCAAAAAATGTGCTAAAAAAATCACTAAAAATGACTTAAAACGTGTAAAAATCGTTGAATATCGTTGAATATTTTTATCAGAATTTTATTCAAAAAACGTTTGTCGACGATGAAACAGAACATTAAAAAACTTATTCACAACATTATGATGAAAAATGTACTTGAATTTCAGTAAAATTTGCTGAACATCCAAAATCTGTTTCGAATCGTAGAATATGATTAAGAACGAGTTTATTTGCCATAAAATTTGTGTTTAAAAATTTCTTTGAACTCAAAGTGCTCAAATTTAAAACAAAATATCATAATATATCACGATAATCTATGAAAATTCGCTCATACGATCATTCTGCATGACTGGAACTTTTTTAATGTTATTTTTTATTTTTTACAATTGAAGCAACTATTTGAGTCCATATTTAGGTACAACTTATTGCGAAACTTGAAAACTCATACACAACCAAGGAACTGAACATGGTGCGGTACCACGGTCCTGAGAATCGTGCATACTGTGTTGTAGGCTACAGGTCTAAAGTTTATACCTGTATTTATATTTAATACAAATAAACGTAACATGAACTACGACTAAGGGGGTACCAAGTAGCAAAACTGTCTGTTCTGGTCCTGACAAAACCGCAAGATTGTCCACGAAAAATAAACGTGACTACCCAAAATTCGGAAAGAACCTTTGATTATGACCTAAACAGTCTCTTGCATAGTGTTCCACAATTGCCGTAAAGTTTCTGATCGTGAGGATAAAATATTGAGTAAACATATAGCGGGGAAATTCCATGCAAGCACCATCGGCTGATATCTGAGTGTCATCAATTATTGGAAAGTAATAATCATAGGTTTGTAGAAAATGCAACTCTTTTTGGGAAAATCTAAACTACTTGTTGGCTATCAGTGTGTTATCATTATTATTTTTGGATTGTCGTTAGCGAAATAAGAGCATTTCAGCCTTTACCAAAGTTGAATTTTCTTCTCAGGATAACTTAATTTTCTATCAAGAAGTTGTAAGATACGAGTTTATCAGATAATACGTCTGAAGCCTCTAAAATCGTTCATATTCACTATAACAATATTTTAGTAAATATTTCATTATGAAAAATAAGTCTTATGTAATTTACCTTGCATGATTCCTGATTTACAGCGAATAGAACAGTCTGATGCATGCTGATTCTCAGGGATGTAAAAAGGGTCGAATAACAATCACCATTTGGCAAACGTGAAGTCTCTCGAACACACTCAAGTATACCGTCAACAAGTACGTTCTATATGCCTTCCACCCGAGCTACGACACGACGCGAATGGTATGTGCGATCATTAGAAAGAACAACTACCCACCTGCTACCTTGGCTAGGTATAGCTTGCTAATGCGTTTTCAAGACTTTCCAAATCCCCTGGAGCTATCTTGAGAACAGTCGAAGGGAAGTTTGGTCCGAGGGCTCCGTAGGGTGAGCCGACGATAAACAACTTGAGTCAAACTATCAGTTGAGAAATTGAAATCCGTTGACTCACTGACGTCTACGGAAAGAAAACTAGTTATATAAATATAACAGTACCAATGTCAATGTGACAATTGAGCTGTTCTAAACCAACGTAAATCGATTGCCGACCGAATATCAAGTTATAAAACATAAGATAATTGTCTGATTTTCCATCTAATGTCAACGGTATACTTCTGACATTTAAATGACTCATGACAGGGTCGGTTAAAACTTTGCGTTACGAAAAAATGCATCGATTTTTGATTAATGAGATTTGTTTCTATATTATTTTTTTCCTAATCGATTTACGATGCTGAAATTTGTAACGGAGACACTCCAGAGCACTTAGAATTGAAGTACAACGTGCGAAACCACCCTGATCAGCTGAGTGAACTGTGAGGTCAGTTACATTATTAATTGCCCTACGATGCTGAATTTGAGACGGAGCTTAGGAGGCGAAATCGCAAACGTGAAAAAATGCTAACGTCAACAGACTATTTCACAGATATCATGCGTTTAGCCCCCCTCCTCATATTCACCCCGACAAGCATGCGAAGGGTATCTACTGTTTCGCAACTACCCCTAGAACATTTCACCGAGGTAGCTAATGTAGCCTGTGTGGCGTGAAAATTATTATAGTCGTGGTCCCCAATGACCTCTGAAGCCCATCCACCTACTGGTAAGATATGGGGGATTCGGAGAACAGTCCACTGTTCCATCTACTGATTCGTAGAGTGCAGCAGCGAACTCAGCAGATGAGCTGGGTTTTGAAGCAGTTGGTGTTCCTCGGTCGCACCACACCAACTGCTGTCTGACATAGTCAAGGTCAGCAGCAGTGCAGGTGACCTCCCAGCTCGAGCACCCATCCACCAATAGAAATGCTCTCTGGATGTCATCTAACATAAGTCACCTGGAAACGAGATGCCAGAACAATCTGGAAGTGGTGGAAGACTGCTGATGACATAGAGATCGGACGGTAGCCTCTTTTTTCCTTTTATTTTAATGAAAATTGTCGGGGCATGGGCCAACAGTTTCGGCAGCCTTCCCAACAGATAATGTAGGTCCCCGAAGCTCCTTACTCGGAACTGCTAGTGCCTATAGTCCTTAGAGGGTTATGAGGCTACATATTGTAGCGTTCTATAATTAGGGAAACGCATTTAAAGAAGGGAAGGGAGAGCCTTTAGCAGCCCCCCCCCCCCCCCCCCCCCCTATAGCCAGAGGCTCATTCTGCCACACCCTGGTCACCCAGGAGGTGCCCGTTTTGTACTACAAGGGCGCATGACTATGACATGGGTGAGATATGAGGCAGCTCCGAAAACATAATTATACCCCCAAAACAACCAAATACTTGCATGCACTTATTTCATTGATTATAATTATATAGCATTGTTATGTTTTGATGAGAGATTCATTTTTCGTATTACACTCAATATTCGCTTATAATAACAAAAAAATTTGCCATTCAATACGTTGGACACGGATACATGTTCCTGTACTGTTCGAGTATTATGAACTCGCAATCTTTAATTCTAGCACCATCAACAACTTGTAACTTACAATGCTACAACTGGTGAGAGTCTAAGTGGGTAACTTAGGAAGGGTCTAATTAGTTAGTACATCTATGGTTTTTGCATCATCTGCAGTAAGATGGGAAGCATATTTTGTTTGAAAGAATGACAAAGTTCTCATCCATATCTACCAATATGACTTTCAATTTGATACAGTAATTCTAATTCCTCATAAGTAGCGTTCCCTATGGGTTCCAATTAAGGTATTTCAGCTATTTTTAAATGGGAATAATATTCCATCCTAAGAAGTTTGGCGTCAACAGCACTCTCCTACTATGAGCAGTTATCTTTCATATAAACTTAATACGCAGGTAACGCTCATTATAAAATTTATACTTGTCAAACAGTATCAATAAATCCTTCATTAACTACCTACTTACGGTGGCAAAAACTGTGAAATCTGCTGATTTGTAACTGGGTTTCATTGCCGGATCAATTTTACAAGAATAATAGATATGTAGAAACGTAGGTTCGCATTGTTTTGGGAATCGAACAAGAGTTATTACTGTCGTCATGTTCACACTTTCTGCACTGTCAGTCTGAAAAATTGGGTCGTTCGAAGAGCAGTAGCTATCAAATTACTTGAATAATTTACAAATTTCATTTTATAGGTTAACCTTTCATATTGGAAAAGGGTCTAGGGTGATACACTTGAAATAAATTTGTAAGCGTAGGTTCCCTATGAATTCAAATTGATTGCTCTCAAAGTTTTTTCTTGAAAATCATCCATTTCTCTTCAGTTTTGGTTTACTTTTATAAATTATGAACCTTTTTAATCGATCGGGAAAAAAAGTTTAACCCCCCTTCCCCCTTAACATTTTTTAAATATTTGGTAGTTTTATATTTGATATAAATGCCCACATCAATTAATCAGAAGCAAGCAAACCTGCATCAGAATGGAAATCTTCCAGAACTGCCCTGTAATTGCTTAATATTGGATACTTAACTATAACCAACAGAGGCACCAGTAGTATCCCAATTATGCACCTGATGATAGACATCAAACATACTGGTGGCTCCGCTCAACATGCACTAAATGAAATTAGCCTCACCATACCTTAACTATAATTCCCTGACGAGGCCCGTAGGGCGGAAGCGCTCGGATTAAAGATATTAACAACAAACATGAGACTGGCCATGTTAATTATTTATCCTCACCTCACAATCCACCTACCAGAACTACTGGATGGCAAAACCATAACTTAATACACATATGTATTTCTCTCACAGTTACCATATTCATTTATTCTATAAGTTCTTTCGGTGTATAATTACTAGTATAATAAATTATTGTAGATAGTACCCAAGTACCTGTAGCAGCTACAATTGTGATTTTTTCTTTAAAGACTTCAGTTAACGTGACGAATATTAGGCATACCTATTTTCTTTCAACGTTGAATCCTTTTGTTAGCTACATCTTCAAGTAGTTACGGTATTGATTTGTGTTCAAATTTTCGCAGGTACATGAAACGAAATTATGAATCTAAATGAATAGGTACATATAAAAAGAGAGAGAAAATGCTGAAAAAATACATAATCTAGTCAAAATTCAAAAGGAAAATAATATAGCCTTGACTCGGTACAGCATTTTGCCATTACCTACGAGTAGGTTGGCTTGTAGGCTAATGAACGAATTCAGTAAACAACGACTTTGACTTTGCTTTTCATGGACCATCCCTTGACTTACTTCTTGGTTTTATTATAACTAATTTTAGTAAGGTATAAAGCAAGCAAAGCAAAGTGTCTCTCCATTTACGGTACACTCATTAAAATGAGTAATTGTAGCCAGAAATAAACCGGTTGATAAGCAGGGAATGTGTAAAGATACCCAAACAAAAGGAGGAAAATGGGTGACGATTCTGATTTCAGTCCTTCTAAGGAAAAAGGAAGTTAGATTGTGTTAAAGGAGAGAAGAAAGGAAGCTCAGAAGTTGGACGGTGGCTCTTTTGGGAAGGAAGATGCATCCCCAAATAAGGAGTTTGAATCACCAATCGTTATGCCATCTGTTGTAATGTATGAAGATTCAGACCAACGAGACTCCAGTGGGAAGAACAGCGTCCAGGACTCGGAGGACGAAAAAAGCAGCAGATTAGATAAGGGAATTGGATAGCCGGAAGAAGTTTGAGATCACTGAGCATCGAAAGCCAGCAAGTTCTAGTCACAGTATCTCAAAATCGAACAAACACAAGCGCAGTCATCTCAAAGTAAGAGGAAGATTTTCAATTTTCGCACAGATTTGCAAAGGATTGTGTTCTGAGAAGAAGTACCCCAAAGTTTTGCACCATGTTCTTTTATACAACAACCCGACTACGTAGGTTCTCGTTGAGATGTGTGCTGAAAAATAAGTGAAGACGAGATGGCAGTTGTAGATTACCTTCGTGCGCCCACTTGTGATCAAAGAACGTTGGTGTGCCCAGATGATGGTTAAGAACGTATAAAGAGAATTCACGATCAAAACGAGTGGATCAAATACAATTCCAACTCGGAATTAGCGTTCTTTAGCGTGCACATTTAATGCATACTGAGTAGTTTAATGCATAATGCACAGTGATTCCAGGGACCATTGGAATTAGTTAGGTAACTGATCAAAGAAATTAGAAATCTACGTCTTCAGCAAAAACTGTTGTCATAAGCGACCATTTCGGATCGTTCGAGGTCTGTGCTCCCTTACCTCTTCCCCAGGTACCAGAATAATCAATGAAGAAGTATGAAGAAACTGATAACCCCCCCCCCCCACCCATTACGCCACCATAAATGGAGAAAATTAAGGGTTTGACAACAATAACAGAATAAATGGTTTTTAGTACCTTACCTTTCTTTTAGTTTTTATACACACTTTTTTTTTTTTTTTATTGATGCAATCAGGTTCGCAAGGAAATAGCATTTGAGACAGTCAAGTGTGAAAAATTTTAAATTGTTTATGTTTTCTTTTTTTTTCTTCTGAGGCATCGTATAGAATATTTGTAAGGCTAACGTAAAACTATCGCCGTCATAATTCAGGCAAAAAGAAGTTAGTGATCATTACGACGTAGGGTTATAGTTGTTGGGTTGGGTTGTTGGTTGTTGGGTTGGTTGTTGTTATGAGAGTCTACACTAACTTCCAAGAACGCCTCCAGCACTGCATCAACAATTTCGGCCACCGCATGCCTGATGTGATTTTTCACACTTGACTTTCTCAAATGCTATTTCCTTGCGAACCTGATTGCATCAATAAATTTGTTTTTGAGTGAAAATTAACTATTTCATGATTTTTTTTAAACCGTCCGTCCTCACTGCCGCACCCTGTATTTGCTAAAGGAAACAGCTGATTTCTCAAGTTAAAAACAAAACAGCTGATATTTTATTATCTTTAAATTAGACTGCACGGTTCTGTTCTACAGTTCGCTTTTTAGGTACTCTTCCTACTGTTTGCCGTTTATCATGAAAACTGTATGAGATACAAAAAAACTGTAAATTACAAACTTGTAGGAAAATAAATTCTAAACTAACATTTTTCATCAAAACGTAATTCAGACCAACCGTTTAGCCTGTATATTTATCGGAATCCAAGGTTATGTAGTATTATTTTCATTTAAACTTTCCATAGTGTTTACGCATTTTACATGTGTTATTAATTGTAAAGTTGTAGGAAATTAAATGTTTTATTTAATTTTATTGTCAAATTTTATATGGAACCCACATTTTTGCGTCTATAAATAACGAAACTTTGAGTAGTACAGACCGTTTTCTTTTAAATACGCCATGTTGAATTTGTTTTGCATTTTAAACAAAACCCAACAAAGATATGAAAATTTAAAAGCTATTACTTTGTAGAAAATGTTATTGTCGCTATTTTATAGCTGATTTTAAACACGCCTGAATGATAGAAATGTCCTACCTCTTTAGCGCAGGTAAAATTCCGTGATGGTCGCTTATTTCGCTTATCACTAACTTCACTGAAGTGTTAACCACACAGGTGCAGATACAATTTCGTGATGGTCGCTTATTTCGCTGGCCGCTTATTTCGCTGGTCGCTTTTTTCCCGACACCTATAGAATATTTGTAAGGCTAACGTAAAACTATCTGTTACATAGCTGGATAGTGTACGAGTATACTATACCTACGTGTAATGTACGTATTACATGACATATATGTACCTTGTTAACTACACTCCCTAATCAGAATTTGTATTCATTTCAACTCTTTACACAATTCCCAGCTGTGTTTCCAATACCATCAATTATACATTGTCCCTGCAGCGGTCTTCGCTTGTCATTGTCTAGTTTCCACGACTTGAGGGTCTATAATAATCGGTGAGCTGTCGTTCGAGACACGTAGGTACTTATAGGTCGCGCACTGTAACCTTGCGGTTTCACCATTGAAATTACGTGGCAATTGGAAACCGGCAAGGTTATTTGTAGTAACTACGCCGTTAACATTTTCTACTGGTGAAATAATAGTCCTTTGTATTTGACATTTCGAGGCTACAAGTTCAAAATGAGAAAAGTGCCTCATATGTATAGATATATTCTCTGTCTGATTTGTATTCTTGTTTACCAACAATCTTTTATTGTATCATCTTGGTAGTAGGGGGAGATATACAAGGGTAACAATTAATTACGCTGAACAATTTAAATGTCAAACAAAAATAAGATTGCTCAAACATCCACTGAACAAATTAGGGAGAGAGGGGGGAGGGTGTGAAAGAACCCCGATAATCTTTCTCTGCCCGGTCATACTTCCTGTGCTTTTCTGCTGCTGCTGATCGAGCAACTTGCTTTCAGGTATGGGAAGAGTGAGAAACGGCGTCGGCATTGATCATGCGGTTATCGAAGAACGCCTGCTTCCCAGTTTCCCATAACCTTGATATCAGCTATTAAAGCAGGAACATTATCTTCAGCTTCTCGCAGAACAGGCTCTATGATTGCCCCTCCCCATGTCAGATTTGCTACTGCTGGCCAGCGAAATCATCCTTTCATTTGGAAAGCTTGATTTTTTGGCGCAAGAACGGAATCTTTATCTCAATTTTAAGGAGAGTCATCGTCTGGAATTACATATATATTGTATATATATATGTATTTTTATATATTGTATACATTGTATTTGTATATATTTGTATATATTGTATATATATATATATATTGTATATGTAGCCATTGTAATAGTTTTACTTTCAACGAAAATTCGCTAAAAATATGTCTATAGTATGTGCCAACATCACGACTTGACGGCTGAAACAATTTCGGTGCAGTTTCTTGCAGAAATGTTCAGCGTTTTTCAGTAAGCACTATACCCAGGTTATATTGCAATCGCGTAATTTCCACACCGCCATCGTAAACGGTGCCTTCCCTAGAAACGCCCATCCCCCGCAGCATCAAGGAATGCCAGGCTGCTATGTTTTTCTGCAATCGATTTGGGAAAATTACGAATTGTATGATAAATACGATTTGCCAACTTTGTTATTTCTCATTCCATCAAAACGAAACTACCACTATCCATTGTTGATCTGCAAGACGATTTCAACGGGTACAAAACGATTTTGGTATGTTCAGACGATTTATTTTCATTCAGTTATTTTTTACAGGATAATTTGTTCCAACGAAATGAAAGGAGTTTCAGGAAATTTCCACAGTGATCAAGGGATAAGGCGATTTAGGTTTACGATCATATTTTGGTGTTGGGGTGATAACTGTTATTGTTGATCTGGTATAATTACCTGGGAGTAAAATCGTGTAGTCAGTTGCCACGGGGACTGGGATTATTTTAGGGTAGTAATAAATATAGCAATAAACTCAACATAATATAATTATGATCCCTCTAAAAATGGTGAATGTGTGGAAAACTGGTTTCTTTGTTACGTGGTAATTTGGAATTTTCACTACCTATGTACCTTCATTATGTACATTCCACAGAAATATTGCTTCAAAATGTACTGTGGAGAAAACACATCACATTTATTAAGAAGGTGCCATTAACGTATGATCTATGGTGGGTTCCAAACACGGTTTACCATGGGAAACGGGAACCCAGAGTAACTGGCTTCGATCAGACGTTCAACATCCTTCTACAAAAGGATAGGTATCTAAAGGACGGTTTCACCAAAGTTTTTGGGCACAGGACATCTTACCACACAGGAAATCTTGCTATTGTTCGTAGACCTCGTAGGCAAAGGACATCTCATTACCTCAGTAAACAAGACACATCATCACCCATCGTCACAAAAGTAACCAGTGATGGCTTCTACGTTAAGGTTGCGGGTATCGAGTAGTAGGCGAGGAGAACGCGCAGAGTAGCACTGGGGTTTTCGCTATATTAAACAACGTTTATGCATCAAGAGAAGTTTTGTGGTGATGTTCCAAGGTAATCTAAGCTATAAATACATCTTGTACTGCGACGGGACGTTTACATACGCCCCACACCATTCCTACCTATTGTGCATCTTTCATGGTTTTAAGAATGGTATGAATTTATGTTCCTAGAGTGGAAAACGGGAAACTGGGAAGAGGGAATTATTTGAGCGAAATCAGGGAACTGGGGACTGGAACTGGAAAATGGTTCTTATCGAACGTTTTCGTGCCGATGATGAAATGTTCCCATTTTCACTCTACCTCAGGTGATGAAATGTCTCCTTTCTCAATCGGGTTAATAAGGTAGCAGGTGATGAAGTGTCTTGTACCGAAGTTTTTTATCAACGTTTACTCATTAAATCAAAGATCTGAGCTGTTAACGATATTCAGTTTCATCAACTCCAGTTCAGATAAATCAATGACTAAATGCGCTACATCAACGATCAAAACAAGCCAGCCTTTGGGTTGTTAGCGCTCCAGTCGACGATTATTACTAGGTAGTTCTTTTCGCCTTCTTTGTTACACGATCGAAATCCTTTTTTGCTACGTTCTCCCATCTGTTTTGCTACATTTTCCTAGCATTTCCTACATTTTCCTACATGCACGAAAATGAGCCAGAGGATTGATTAGAGCATTGATTTTTGAGGAAGAATTAGACGAGGATGATGAAAGACCTTACAATTTACCGTCCTCGTTAGAGTGGGGAGAGTACGGAGGATTTCAATCTCAATGAAATCGATTTTCTAAAGAGGTGCCGACTTTCAGAAACGACTGTTTTGTTCGTCCTTGAACAAATTAATGATAGCATCAAATATAGGGGAGAGTGGAGTAATTCCGCCAAGTCGGGAAATACGACCACCCAATGGCAGGTATTCCCACAACCAGGGAATACCTGCTTGTTATGACAGGTATTTAACAACCTGAGTGACAAATCTTGTGGCCAAATATCGTCATCTTTAGATCAGCACTAAGGTTGGAAAAGTGGGTTTGGTGTCATACATTTGTTTTCATCAAAGATAAGCCAGTTCACAGTTTTTAAAGCATGGCGTTCTAGTTTTACTGTTATCGAATTTGCGTGGTATGTAACAGTTTTTCATACGTTTATGTAAATTGTTGAGCATGACGACTTGAAAAAATCATTTAGCTTCAATTTCCACCCATTATTTTTTTATTTTTTTTTTTTTATTTTACAAATTTAGGGTAATTTCGCCATGGCGGTATTGCACCAACGCAGCATTCATCAGTCTTGCCGAATGTTTTCAAAGTTTTTTATTGTAATAATCACCAATTTCTATTGATTCTGAGTAATTTAAATATAAATTAATATTTAAAATACAGATTATATTGTGGTAGCTTATCTCCATAAGCACCTGTATATTTACCTAATCGTGATTTATTAGATGTTAACCTACCTATCTACTGAATAATTGTACAGTAGGTATCTACCTAAATGCCTTCCTAAATTAACATACCTACAAGTCACCGGTAAGGATATAGGTACATACCTACATGGAATGTACATACAAACACAGTTGTAAAATATTGTTATAAAAAACCAACGGCTCCTCCGATGGTTCCGTAGGCTGTTGACGTTGAAGTGATGGGAGATATAAACATAAAAATACCTAATTAATGCAACTTGACTATAATGTATTATGAGAAAATCGAAACTTGTTTCCTGCGCTTTTTGAGTTGAAATAACTTTGGAATAACTTTTCTGCAGTGGTTACAGTAATAAAACCCATCGAATACCTACCACTGCTTTTTAGAAGACTTGACTCCCGAAATTCCCAATGGAGGCGAATCAAAATCGTTTTTTGATGGAGTATTCCAGTGGTTCAAAATTTCGAGTTTTTTACTTCAAAGTTAAATCCAGAATTCTTAAAAAATATATATATATATTACCGCACTAGTTTCGAAATGATGGGGCAGTAAAAGACTACCCCTACAAGTTTTGTAAAACATAATGTTATCAGAATGGATTAAAAAAAATAGATGCATTGAAGATTTCAGGTTGGCAACATCCGTTCTCTCACTATTATCTCATTATCGCCTTTATTTTGTGGGCAAATGCCTCCTTGATTTCGTCTAAATCAACGTTTAAACTTTAAATCGATGTTTACTGATAACAGTGTGATCATTGATTACACGATTACATTTAATCAGTGTTCCAAACTCTTGTTCCGTTAAACAATGATATACTTTAGGTATACGTACATATGGATAGGGATTGATGGTGAAACCGGCCCTAAGTATGACCAAGTATGCCTTCTACATTAATTTGTTGTTCTACTTTTCAAGATGCATAAAAATAAATCAAATAAAATGTGATAATATGTAAATTTAAAAACACTGTGAATCATCACGCAAAATGCATCACATTTCAGTACTTAGAAAGTCTTTCTAAACAGATCTTTGATCTATGATTATAAATCGTAGTTAATGGTACAATAGCAGAATACCCGTGCATTGCAGGCCCTAACATAAATCTGTCGATGCATTAAAAAGTACTCCAATCGCCACTCAATTGAATAGAACTTACCTTATCAAGCCTCTAAGGCTCTACAAAAGTCGAAGACTTTACGTTCAAGAGCTTTCTAATAAGTACAGGAATAATAAATTTTGCGTGTTGTTGCACAGTGTTTTTTTAAATTACCTATTTTCAAGGTTTATTTTTATTGCTTCCGAGTCTACCTAAAGGTTGCGGAAGCATTGTTTTTACTTTCGGGAAAAAAAAAAAACATTTTTGGTCTCCAAAATCTAAATTTCTACTCGCATTTTACGTTTTAGACCATTCTGAACAACTTTGGTTCCGTGTCTGTCTGTCAGTGTCTCTCTCGCGTATCCTTGTAACAAGCTTGTTCTCCACGGTTTTCATCCGATTTGGATGAAATTGCCAGTGAATGTGCAGACTAGGAAGTAGATGGTCCCCTATTAGTTTCATCGTTCTTGACTCAATACCTCACTCTGCGCATGCGACAACGTAAATTCTACCAAGCATCATTTTCTCACGCCCTAGTCGTCAATCTCGCTGAAATTTGGATGATAGTTGGGGAATGACGATTTGATCATCCTATATCAATTCAAACATGATTGTATCATTAATAACTACTGTTCATGCGCCAATATGAAACCCTTGTAACAAGCTTATTTTCCACAGTTTTTATCCGATCTGGATGCAATTTTTAGGGAATGTGCGGACAATGATGTAGACTGTCCCCATCAGTTTCATTGTTGCGAAATCAATACTCCACTCTGCGCATGCGCAAACGTGAATTCCATTATGCTTCATTTTTTCACGCTTTTATCGTTTGATCTCGATCAAATTTGGATGATAGTTGGGGGATGACGATTTGATCATCCCATATCAATTCCAACATGATTGTATCATTAATAGCTACTGCGCATGAGCCTATGTGAAAACCTTGTAACGACCTCAATTTCCACTGTTTTCATCCGATTTCGATGAGATTGTCGGAGAATGCGCGAGTTATGTTGTAGTTGGTTCCCTATCAGTTACATTGTTGCCAAATCAAACTTCATTCTGCGCATGTGCAACGTAAATTCCATTATGCTCCATTTTTTCACACTCCAGACGTTCGATTTTGATTAGGAAATTCCTAGATTTGGATAATAGTTGGAAGAAGATGACTTGATTCAATTTCAACACGATTGTATCAATAATACGCAGCTACTGTGCATGGGCCGATGTGAAATACTGGTAATGACCTTACTTTCCGCAGTTTTCATCGGATTTTGATGAAATTGTCAGCGAATGCTTGGTTTAGGTTGTAAATAGCCCCGTACCTATTTCATTGTTTTCAACTCATCATTTCATTCTACTCTTGCACATATACGTAAATTACACTGAGATACATTTTTTCGTTTCTTAATTGACCAAGATCTGCAATGGACTAGCACCGGAGTATTTGAATTGCCTGATCTCTCGTGCTCTCTCTGCTAGATCCAACGCATTGAGAACTATCCAGCATCAATCTCGAGCACTAGCTTACTCATTTGGTGTTGCAGGATCGATCGAAGCTGTGGAATTCATTGCCCCTTGGGGTCCGTGGCCTGACTTCCATTGCTCGATTCAGGCGTGCTGTAGCATCGTTTCTCGTTTCTTGCGCGTGACAACTAGCTTCCCCTCCCCCTTTTCTTATCTCTCTCATCTCTTTTCATTTCCCCCTCCCCATCTTTTTTTTCTGTTTCTCTTCTTTTACCTCTTTGTATCTTACTTCAATTTTTCTTCACAGCACACACTAGATTCAGTAATACTTCTGTTTTATTTGTTTTCTTTTCTTTTTCTTTTCTTCTCTTCTTCTTCTTCTTTCCTCTTGTTATTTTAAATATTTTATTTTTGAAAAAAAAGGCTTTTTTCCTTTGAATTGCATTATCTTTGAATGTTTGTCTCACTTATCCGGCCTTTTGTTTCTGTTAAAAACAATTTGTAGGTAAGCTTACTATAGCTTTTTATTTTAACTTTCTTGCCCACCACTATTGTAAATAATTGAAGGGTCACGGGAAAGAACGATCAGAGTCAATTTTTGGTCCAAACTGAGATATTGGTGCCATCTTGTATCGCTTCGGAAAAGAATGATAAAAGTTAGCATCAAAATACAGAGGGAAAGATTCCTTTTAGGTGTTGTGAATCCATGGATCCATGCGCTAACGGCTAAAAAGGATCAGAGTCCTAAAAAACCTCACTTGTTGATTCAGTGTTCGACTCAGGTTGATTCAGTGTTCGTTTGTCTCTCAATACGACTAATATAATAATCATTACGTTCGGAGTTTTTCGTTTTGTTTTTTGATATTACAAACTTAATCAGTGATGTCGACAGACTTCAGCGATCTGGACGGTCCACCCATCGATGATGTTTAACGTCAAAGAAAGGTCAAGGTCCAGCAGTTTTCTCGAAAAATTAGTTTTTCCCATTCTCTTCATATTTTTTAAAACATTTTGATTTTGGTTTCTTCATTAAAATGTGTTTTTTCACTGAAATTAATATTTGGAGTTGAGAATTATTAACCCTAAACTCAAAATATTACACTTGAAACTTTTAAAATTTGAATTTTGCAGACTTTTGAAGAAGTGACTCTGATCGTTATTTCCTGCGACCCTTCAATTGTATTCATGAGTGCCACAGTGGCCTTCATACAAATTAACGTTCTTTATCTTTATCTTTAATTATGACTTTTCACGCTACTTCTTGATTTACTCTTTTCGGCTATGGAATTTTTCAAGATCATTTAAAACTTTTCAATGATCTATACATTCATGATAGGTAAACGAGGAAGCTATGAGCCACGCCCAACTTGGTAGTCGTTTTTATTTTATTGTACGCACCTAGAAACGTAAGCCAACATAGGAGAAGGAAGGTTATTCTTTTTTTCGATTGCCAAGGCTCAAATGACAAATGATAAATCGGAAATCTCTCTCGAGAAAATAGAGTGAGGTTCAGCTGAATTTCCCCAGTAAGATCAAAGAGAAGGCGGGAAGCAGCCAGTGATGGAAGGATCCGGCGGGTCCCAGTCCAAAGCAGGATGTGGGTCACGAAGACGTTGGGACCCCGAAAAACTTTCTCCGCCTCACGATATGGTCTCTTACACTGTGGTTGATCAACAGCACTTTTATGACCTTGCGAATTCCTCCCAAAGGTGGCGTACGAGATTGAGGCGTGATGAGACATTTCTTTTCACCTCAAAATGCGGTTTAAAGCAGTATTTTTTTCATTTGCGAATCTTGTACGTCGGTACCTCCGCAATCGTGACCATGTTCTACCGAAAAAGTGCCAGTCATGCAAATGTTAATAACTATTATTAAATTGATCAATACCTTAAATTACTGTATTATTTTTGCGTTAAATTGTTTAGAAATTTGAGAGCAATGAAATGGTAACCCAACAATAAATTAAAAGACATGTTCTCAATAATAATCTGATTTTCAAACTAAGTGTTAATTTCTAGTTTTTTGTTTGTTTTTTTTTAAACAATTTTATTGATTTTTAGCGAATTTTTATAAAACACTTTTGCAATACCTCCAAAAAACTTGAAAATTATCTCCTAAGGAAATCCGCTTTGAGGCATTCCAAACACTCGGTGCTCCGTGCCTCGCCGGGGGTAGACCCCCGGACTCCACTTTTCGGTCACCTTGAGCCTCGGCTAAACAGTGGAGGAACGTGGAACACGCTTGTCCTCTCACGGCTGGGTGCTGATTTTCTGAATGCTAAGTGTCGGGACATTCATGATTCATTTCTAGACGTTCCAAGGGGCCTTCATTCCAAATTTCAGCTTCATAGGTTGAATAGCCAAGAAATTAGTTCTGGATCTTACTCAGCTAATCTGGGGGGCTTTAGATTTGTTCCTAAACGTCCCGAGGACTCCATTCCAAATTTCAGCTTCATACCAAGAATAGCAAAGAAATAAGCTCCAGATCTCACGCAGCTGATCTCGGGGACTTCATGATTCGTTCCTAGACATCCCAACTAGGGGCTTCCATTCCAAATTTCAGCTTCTTAGGTTGAATAGCAAAGAAATTAGCTTCGGATCTTACTCAGCTGATCTGGGGGGCTCTAGATTCGTTTCTAAACGTCCCGAGGACTCCGTTCCAAATTCCAGCTTCATATGAAGAATAGCAAAGAAATTAGCTCCGGATCTCACGCAGCTGATCTCGGGGAGGCTCTTGACGTCATGATTCGTTTCTAGACGTCCCAACAAAGGGCTTTCATTCCGAATTTCAGCTTCATGGGTTGAACAGCAAAGAAATGAGATCAACCGCTACTTTCGTGACACATTTTTTTGAGATCGTTCTATGGCAGTAGGTCCCGGTAGAAGCGTCTTCCATGTTACAATCTAAACTAAAAATATATAACTCTAAAGGAATTGAACGCTTTTTTCAAATATATATACAGGTTGTCGAAAAAGTAAACCACCTCCCCCCGCCCCTTGACTATTTTGCATAATTTTTGAGAACCCGAAGTGAAACTTGAAGACCGTTTTCGTGGTGCCCCTGATACTAATTTTTAAGCAAATAAAAATCAGAAAAAAAATCAACATTTTTTTACTACCTACAAGGGAGGGGAGTGTTGGATACTTCGGAAAATTTTTTCAATTTTTTTCCGAGTGACATCCCATTTTAAACGGGTTTTAGTGCTGAACACGATGGTGAACCCAGATTTGCAATATCTTATTCTGTTCTCGAATGGATCTGATGAACCATACAGAAGCGCGAGTTTTGTTTATTATTTTCAATATTAACCTTTGTATCGACCAAGAAATTGTTGGTTTACGTTTCAAGATGCGTAGAGTTCTAAAGTAGAATAGAAAAGAACAGAAAATCCGTGGTAACGCGCCGCACAGTGGTAACTTTAGCGAATTCAGGTGGATAAAAGTCAACGTTTTATTGTCGTTTTTTTCCTTCCCCCACCTTTAGTATAATAATAGTGGGGCCTAGAAACAGCTTCATCTTCCAAAGAAGGCCATTTTTGACGAGTGAACGATGTACGTAAACCCGGTTTGCAGAAGTGCAGATATATCCTTTCTGATATACAGTTCAGGGATGATCCAATCCACCATTAGATATGATCGAACACCTCTTGGTCTACCAAGTAACTGTGACGGGTGTGGTGCCATTTTTAATGTATCACATGCCCTGAACTGCAAAAAGGGAGGATTGGTGAAG
Organism: Adelphocoris suturalis; assembly: GCA_030762985.1. Lineage (NCBI taxonomy): Eukaryota > Metazoa > Arthropoda > Insecta > Hemiptera > Miridae > Adelphocoris > Adelphocoris suturalis. The sequence continues at coordinate 65,289,614 of CM061046.1, forward strand.
TTGGGTCATGATAGTGTGCGGGATGACAGAAAGGCTTGCTGCACTGGCTTGGGGAGGAGTTACCACAGAACCAGTGCTACGTGAGGCCTGTGGTGAAAACTCGGCTCTGATTACCGATATTAAAGTAGAAAGAGTCTGGGAGAGTGGGAGGCAGGCGTTCTTTGACAATCGCATTATTAATGCTGACGCCGCCTCTCACCATTCCCAATACTGGCCGTGTGTGGCAAAGGCAGCAGCCAGGGAGAAGCACCGGAAGTATGTCCAGGCTACTGAAGACTTGGGAGGGCCATTCTCGCCTCTCATTTGCTCGTGTGATGGGGCCTCGCATAAAGAATACGGAGTATTCGTAAAGAAAATTGGGTGAGAGTGAAGCACCATCATACGAGCAGTTTCCACTCAGGCTACGTGGAAGTCAAAAAGTGAGGTCAATTGGTTTGGAAAATGGAGACGCCCTCACGCTACTGGATGACTAGGTAAACAAAGAAAGCGTCACCTACCACAAGAAACAAAAATTTTTCTAAATGATCGTTTGCTATTTTAAAAGTTTTCGGATTACATACTCTTTCCTGTTTTTATCGATTGGTGCCAAATATGAATTAACTTTATGCTAAATATTAGTAGCTTTGTGTTTACATTTATTAATGTTCTAATTCTTAGTTGATACATTTATTTTTAGTAATATTCCGCTAAAAAATTCAAATTTGACTATTTTTAGCCGTTTTTGCTATTTACAGTGATTTTTAACACATTTTTAGAAATTTGACCAATAATTATGTATGCCCAGAAAGTATGTACAATAACTTCATTGCAATAGCTTCATTTTCTACGAAAATTTGCTAAAAATGTTATTTTATAAATAAATAATGATTTAAAAAAATAATTAAAATAAAATAAACCACTTGAAATGTTTTAAAATACTCTGAGAACATAATATCCATCAACCCTAAACAGCTTTTGAGATTCTTTGGAGTACTCAGGCCCACCTAGAATGTCCAAAGCTACCACTGTGCGCCCTATGAAGCTTTTCTCCGAAACTACTGAACCAAATTTTCAGTAAATTCGGCTCAAAAATCACACATTGACCGCTGATGTGCCAGTAACATCGGCATCAATTTGGATCAACCTTTTATATAACCCTGAGCCTAATTTGTTTTTAATCTACTTGTATCACGCTGAAACCTGACATTTAGCTTCTTTTGGACATCTAGAATACATTAAAGTATGGAGGGACTCTAATCAGCTTCGATAGGTACCTCTGAAGCTAATTTCTTTTCTAATCGACTCAAGGCACAGAAATTTAGATGGAGCTCGTTTGGGACGAGGTGGCAATGATCAGTGTTGAGGGGTCTCTGTGACTAATTTTTCACTTTTCAACATTCTTTTATTTGTTCATTTTGTTTTACTAATTATTATTATCATTTTCAAATTCTTTCGATATTTACTATAAAGTTTGAAATGGTGGGGCCCTGAAGCTGTAAAGGTGGACAACTCTTTTGGGAGTTTCTTTTCGTGAACTATATTATGGGGTTTAATAACTATACACCAACGATCTGCGTATAAGGGTTATATAATACAGACTTAATAATAATTTGGAGTAATAATTTGCAGCTTTTTTTTTTCCCAAGACAGGCACTTTTAGAAAGAAAATCTATTTTCTCCGTGGATCACCAGCTCCAATCTTAGAAGAATAAGATATAGCGATTCTGGTCTCACCATCGTGTTTAACATTAACAAATTTTTTAAATAAGGTGTCAATCTGTAATAAATGGGAACCTTTTTCTAGGATCCCATTTCAAAATTTCGGCACGCTATTTTCACTTTGATATCGCAAAAATTGTGGACAATTTTTAAACCGAAGCTGGGCTTCTTTTGGGACACCTTGTATGGTTCAGCCTAGAAAACATTTCTTGAAAATCCAAAAAATGAGCTGAAAAACAAGATAGTATTTGTATTTAAGTATTTTCTGTATTCTGTATAGCGAATAATGTTCGTACCTATCTCCAAATAGAGTAACTTATGGATATGTTTCCAAAATTCTGAGAAAAAAGTGATATATTATATTTTATAAATATAAAACTATTTTATTATAAATTAACACTTTCTTTAATATAATATACATCGATCCCCCACACACGCCTCACATACGTACACATATCCACACAACATATGATCTTAACCATGCTCATAAACACACATATACAACCCGAACGCATATATACACATTCGCAAGAAACATCAATAGATATAAGTTCAGAAAATGTCTTGAACCACATCTTGGCACAGTCACAGAACTTTTTTTTTTTTTTCTTCAGTATTTTGGTTTTAGTATGTTTTTGTATTTGTAGTTTTTGGTATGGGTATTGAGGGCATTTCATTCAAAGGAGGAGTCACCGAGACCCATAGGATTCGTAAGAAGAACAAAAAATTTTCAAGTATTCATTTTATTTTTTTAGTGGGGGGGGGGGGGGCTGGATACGTCAAGAGCGCCACCAAATTGGTGTAACTCGAATTTTATGGTACGAGTGTAATAATAGTGATCCGTGTAACATAAAACAATCAATAACAAATAATGTTCCTACATACGAGGATTGGTGGCATTTTCTTGTTTCCAATTGTCGTACGAGTCAGGGAAGTAACTAGGTTGTTTGAATTTATCGTCGTTTTAGATTTAATCATTCATACGTAAAGTAGATATACTTACGAATATATTTACGATATGCTTACGAATTATCGGATCACATAATCTATCGAAGAATGTAAGTGTACTAAGGTAACACAAAACGAATTGTCAATTTTGCCTTGCCAATCTTGTATATTTATACTAATATCAAAAACAATAGCATACACCTAACTCCACACATCTTTTACTAGTTAGTATATAATCATATTTACAAAAATGTGACTAGGTCACAATGAGTGTGACGTCTTTACGATTAATTCGTGTATTAAAGTAATACTAAAATCAAGTCAAAGTGTCCCTACCATCTATCATGAATTGAGTTGAGCTTTAAATAGAAACGACGCAACAATTATGAAATTACTACCCTTACGATTTTACAGAACTATGTTCAGTGATATAACATGAATAGCACTCAGTGAGTATTGCGTGTAGTAAGAACGCAAAATGGATGAGATTAGAATGTATCTGAGTTTTAGGGTAACCAGTTGGCCGGCTAACCAAGGGCTTCAAATTAAAAATAGCACCCACATTTCACCAACCATGCTCGATAACAAATGTTCTTGTACCATCAACATTATTTTTAGGTCAGTGTCAAATGTCGTTGATGGGTGACTAAACACCATTATTTACAATATGTATTCCATGGTAGGTGATGCTAATGTCCTGCGACCAGGTTTGGTACATTCTATCATTCCCCTAATGAAATCGCAATGTTTGAGAGGACGGGAGGGGGGATATCGTTTATAAATCAATCAATATATTTAACGGGTCATCATATTACTGGTTGATTTTTAACGGGAAATTAATCAGCATTTACTATGCGCACATTAAGCAACCTAATATAGGTACTGAATCAGTCAAACGATTCTTAGTGTTGAGATACACTGAAATTATCTTAGTCGTAATAGTTCAGACAAATAACAGCACAGTGGAATATTCCAAACTCGTCGAATTCTGGCTACTGTCAAGTCCTCAACCTGCTTGCTTCCTTTCAATGGCATGTGATCTTAGCAATAGCTCTTTGCTGAGATGTGAGATCTTTGTCATCCCAACCCCAAATTTCATTTTGATGTTGGTGACTAGTTGGCTGCCATCCATCACCCGTTTGATGGGATCCATCTCCTGTACGAAGCGCTCTTTTCGATACCAAGTCTTGATCCACCGCCTTCAGGTCGTAAGCCCAGCCGACCCAAGCGAAAAAATCTATAAAAGCCGTTGACACATTCAAATGATACGGGAATTCGGAGGTTTTGTAGTCCCAGGGAAAAGCGTGGTGGTAGTTGTGCCATCCTTCTCCAAAAGCCCAAAAGGAGACATAAGGATTTTCTCTGGCTGACATGGAGCTAAAACATAGACAAACAATTTTCGTAATTAAGACCGGTATTTCCACTGACCTAAGTGAACAGAAGAAATGCCTACTCTTAAGGCGATTGATATATTCTTCTTGAAGATAATCCGGTCTTAACTCTGTTTAAAATTAAGGGATCACTGTCGAATAAACTCAGTTTTGGATTTGTGGATAAATTCTCACTTTTCGATAAATAGACATTTAGAGATCCCAGCTTGATAAAATTGTCCAGTCTGAAGTAAACCAAGAATACATTTAGTAAAAAAATCGATTTTTGCGTCTTCAGACAAATGTTCGTCCAAATGGTATTTTTCAAGGGTTTACGAAGGTTGTATAGATCATTGAAAAGCTGAGTTCATTCTGAACATTTTTTTAAAAAGCTTCAAAAATGGTTCATTTTTTTAAAAGATTTTACAGCCAAAAATTCCCTGAAAAAAAGCAAGCGACTTTTGAACAGTTGTGTTCAAAATTAAAGGATCGCTGTGCTTTGTGTTTTTTATAGGGATTTTGAGAGTAGAGCTGAAAGCTTGGGTTGAGGCGTGAAATTTAGTTGCTTAGAGTACAACTGTCAAAAAACTGTTCTTATACAATCAAAGTTCGAGAGGACGAATTAAAATGAGACATACCATTTTTCGCTTTAAAAATTGTCCGCACTATCCTGTCAGTGAGATGGGGCACTCAGTCAATAGAGAGTTCCGAGAGATCGGTCGGTCTCAATACGGCGTGCGGTAACGAGAAACATTTACCGCACCTTAAAGTCACGTCAAGTCCTTAACGGATCTAGCTGTAACGCTAAGTCCATGGAAGGAGGAAATTATCTCTAGGAGGTTATTTGAGTCCATGTTAGGAGGTTATTTTAGACGATTACGTTTTTTCCGGATCGCGATCCGTTAACGTATCTGTACGGAAGGATGCGTCACCGTAACTCATTGCGCCAGAGTTACGGCGCCGGATCGTCAATACCGCACGACGTATTGTGTTTTACGGATCTACTAGGAACTCTCTAATGACAGGATGATGTGGATAACTTTTAAAGCAATAAATGGTACACTTCATTTCAGTCCTTCCTCTTGAACTGTTATCGCTGAGAACCGTCGATTTATTTGTTATTTTAATTTTATTTTTTTAAATGTTTTTTGAGGCAATTGTACTGCAAGCAACCGACCTTCGCGCCTCCAGCTTAGCTCAACCCACAACTACCTCATACAAATCCGTTTCAGACCATTCTAATACCGAATCCGATTTAAAACAACCATTGGTACCTATATGTCTGTGTGTGTGTGTGTGTGTGTGTGTGTGTGTGTGTGTGTGTGTGTGTGTGTGTGTGTGTGTGTGTGTGTGTGTGTGTGTGTGTGTGTGTGTGTGTGTGTGTGTGTGTGTGTGTGTGTGTGTGTGTGTGTGTGTGTGTGTGTGTGTGTGTGTGTGTGTGTGTGTGTGTGTGTGTGTGTGTGTGTGTGTGTGTGTGTGTGTGTGTGTGTGTGTGTGTGTGTGTGTGTGTGTGTGTGTGTGTGTGTGTGTGTGTGTGTGTGTGTGTGTGTGTGTGTGTGTGTGTGTGTGTGTGTGTGTGTGTGTGTGTGTGTGTGTGTGTGTGTGTGTGTGTGTGTGTGTGTGTGTGTGTGTGTGTGTGTGTGTGTGTGTGTGTGTGTGTGTGTGTGTGTGTGTGTGTGTGTGTGTGTGTGTGTGTGTGTGTGTGTGTGTGTGTGTGTGTGTGTGTGTGTGTGTGTGTGTGTGTGTGTGTGTGTGTGTGTGTGTGTGTGTGTGTGTGTGTGTGTGTGTGTGTGTGTGTGTGTGTGTGTGTGTGTGTGTGTGTGTGTGTGTGTGTGTGTGTGTGTGTGTGTGTGTGTGTGTGTGTGTGTGTGTGTGTGTGTGTGTGTGTGTGTGTGTGTGTGTGTGTGTGTGTGTGTGTGTGTGTGTGTGTGTGTGTGTGTGTGTGTGTGTGTGTGTGTGTGTGTGTGTGTGTGTGTGTGTGTGTGTGTGTGTGTGTGTGTGTGTGTGTGTGTGTGTGTGTGTGTGTGTGTGTGTGTGTGTGTGTGTGTGTGTGTGTGTGTGTGTGTGTGTGTGTGTGTGTGTGTGTGTGTGTGTGTGTGTGTGTGTGTGTGTGTGTGTGTGTGTGTGTGTGTGTGTGTGTGTGTGTGTGTGTGTGTGTGTGTGTGTGTGTGTGTGTGTGTGTGTGTGTGTGTGTGTGTGTGTGTGTGTGTGTGTGTGTGTGTGTGTGTGTGTGTGTGTGTGTGTGTGTGTGTGTGTGTGTGTGTGTGTGTGTGTGTGTGTGTGTGTGTGTGTGTGTGTGTGTTGGGTTGCTGGGTAGGGTAACTGTCGGTGTTTTTATCTCTTCGGAGCTCCTTCATATCCCTACCCAAGTCATGGTCATGCGTCCCCGTCGCGCAACCCGGGCACCCTCTGGGTGAACAGAGGGTGGCAAAATGACCCAATGGCGATTAGGGGGGAGGCTCGTGTCAACGGGTCTCCCGACCCTTTCATTTCGTCTCCCCCGTTATGGACCAGAACTACAGTGAGCCTCATAACCCCCGCCCGCCCATTGGCCAGCGGGGTTCTAGGGGAGGCGCTCGGGGGCGCCCCAGGCAGGGGCGTCGGTCTTCCTCTCCCTCTTCTTCTTCCTCATCATCCTATCCCTCCTCCTCATCCACTGCCCCAGCGAATGCCCACCAGTGTGCCCATTGCGAGAGAGCCTTCAGTTCCAAGCGAGGCCTCAGTGCCCACGTCTGGCAGAAGCATCCAGTACAGGCCAACGCTGCAATAGAAATAGAGCGAGAGCGGCCTAGGTATGCTTCTGAGGATTTGCGGCGAATGGCAGCAGAGGAGGCGGAAGCAGTGCGTAATGGGGTACGCAATATGAATGTTTTCTTGCAAGCCCGTTTTCCCATGCGCACGCTTTCTGCCATTCAATCTCTTCGCCTGAGGCCCCACTATAAGCAGCTTGTCCAGGATGCAATCCTGGCAAATAGCAGTGGGGCCTCTCCCGCATCTCCGGCAGACGTGGGACAACAGCCCGCCATTCAGCAATCCTCCCCCGTGACCTCCGGTCTTCTTTCAGACTTGAAGACTGAAGTGTTGAGGCTCGGGGAGCAGGTAGGCAATATTGTTGGTTATGAGAGTGCCTACCTGCAGGATCTGGCGAGGCGGGCTGTTGAGGGGCCAAATGGCTTGGAGGACGAGGTCGCGGCCTATGTGCAGAGGATCTTCCCGCAGGTTGAGGAAGCGACCGTGGCGAGGCACCAGGGAGATGTTCCCCCTAATGTGGTGCCTCGTGGAGGTCGCAGAGCGGCTAAGCAAGCGAGGAGGCGGGAATACCAGCGTGTCCAGAGATTGTGGAGGAAGCATCCGGCTCGTGCAGCTGCGGAGGTACTGGAGGGAGCTGGGGAAGAACAAGTTATGCCCCCCCTCCAGGAGTTTGTGGATTACTGGGAGCCACTTTTGAGTGCTCCCAGCCACAGCTCTGGTGAGCCAGTAGTACCCCCAGCTTCCACCAGGGACTCCTTACGCAGCATCATGTGCACACCGGTGCTTCATGACGAGGCACATAAGTGCCGTGTCAAAAACTCCACTTCTGCTGGACCCGATGGTATTTCCGCCCGACGCTGGAATAAAGCTCCAAAGAATGTTAAGCTGCTCATCCTCAACCTGTTGCTACTATCTGGAAGACCCCCGAAAGCGTTGGCCCGTGCCCGGACAATTTTCATCCCAAAGAAAGGGGGAAGTGGGCCTGGAGGCTACCGTCCAATTTCTATTTCGTCGGTGGTCTTCCGCCACTTCCAAAAGGTTCTGGCATCTCGCCTGCAAGTGGCTGGTGTCATAGGTGACGTCCAGAGAGCATTTCGGCCAGCGGATGGCACAGCAGAGAATCTTACAGTTCTCCAAACTGTCATTTCGCTGGCCCGTCTCAAGAAACGGCAGCTCCATCTTGCCGCTCTGGACGTCGCTAAAGCCTTTGACACAGTTAGCCACTTTGCCCTGACCGATTGTCTTCGTGGTGTCGGGGCACCTGCTCGTTTAATTGAGTATGTTGCCTGTCTGTACCACGAAGGCGTGACGGTCCTCGAGGCACAGGGTGAGATGTCAGGGGATGTTGTTATTGGGCGCGGGGTACGCCAGGGGGATCCTCTGTCGCCACTCCTCTTCAACCTGGTCGTGGATACGGCCTTGGGTAAGCTGCCAGCTGAAATAGGGTTTGATCTCGCCCCTGGGGTGCGAGTAGGTGCATTAGCTTTTGCTGATGATGTCATCCTACTCGCAGAAACCCGTGAGGGCTTGCAGATCTCCCTCAACGCATTTGCTGAGCAGCTAGCCAGGTGTGGTTTGGTGGTCAACCCAGCTAAGTGTGTGTGTGTCTCCTTGGTCCCGTCGTGTCGCCAGCATAAGGTGAAGGTAGTGGATGTGGAGTGTTTTGTCTTAGGACAAACTTCCATCCCTGCCCGATCCGTGTTGGAGGTCTGGCGGTACCTTGGGGTCGACTTCATGGGTGTGGCCACTATAGCCGCAAGCCGTGTGGACCTTGGTGGAGCATTAGCTCGTGTCACCAAGGCTCCATTGAAGCCACAGCAGAAGCTGCGCCTCCTTCGCACGTACTTACTGCCAAAGCTTACCTATGGGTTAGTCTTTGGCAGGCTTACTGCGGGGAGGCTGCTTGAGTTAGATCGTGAAGTTCGCTCTGCTGTGCGCTCTTGGCTAGGCTTTCCACCTGGTGTCCCAAGTGCTTACATCCACGCACCGGTCAAGGCCGGTGGACTCGGTATTGTCTCTCTTTCTGCCAGCATCCCATCTTTACGCCGCCAGCGCCTGCTTGCCCTTAGGGGCTCGAGCTGGGAGGTCGCCCGCACTGCTGCTGACCTGGACTTTGTCCAGCAGCAGTTGTTGTGGTGCGATCGAGCAACACCAACTGCTCCAAAACCCAGCTCATCTGCTGAGTTCGCTGCTGCACTGCATGAGTCAGTAGATGGTAAAGAACTCCGACAGTGCTCTGAATCCCCCATTTCTACCCAGTGGGTGGAATGGGCTTCAGAGGGCATTGGGGCCCGCGACTATCGCCATTTTCACGCCGTCCGGGTGGCTACGTTAGCCACCTCGGTGAGGTGTTCGAGGAGTAGTCGCGGGACAGTAGACACCCTTTGCCGTGCCTGTCGGAGTAAAAATGAGAATCTTTATCATGTGGTGCAGCAGTGTCCTCGTACTCACGGTGGCCGCATTTTACGTCAAGATGCGGTTGCCAAGCAGATAGCAGGTGCTTTGTCATCTAGCGGTTGGGATGTCGAAAGGGAGAGACTATACCATATGCCGAGTGACCGGGGCAAGAAGCCAGATATCGTCGCGATCAAGCCCGATGGGTCTGCCATAATCCTGGATGTCCAGGTTGTCAGTGGCAGCGTGGACATGGAGCAGACCTGGCGGGCTAAGAAAAGTAAATATGATAGAAATGATCTGCGCCAAGCGATATCTGAGCTAAAAGGAGTGGCACCTAATAACATCAAGGTCATTGCCGCGACCGTGTCATGGCGCGGGGTGTGGTGCGGGAAAAGCGCCACGGAGTTACTCGAGTTGGGCATCTCGGCAGGAGTACTCCGTGGTATCACCACCCGCGTCCTGAGGGGATCTTACCTGAACTGGTGGTCATTTTATAGGGGCACTTCGTGTGTGTGTGTGTGTGTGTGTGTGTGTGTGTGTGTGTGTGTGTGTGTCTGTTTGCCGCTGTCCAGGCAACAATTCTCAACCAATGTCCAAGATTCTTTCTTTCTTCGATTCAAATTTTAGTTTGGTTGTGCAGCAAACCTAAAGAATTCCTGATTTTCTGTGGAGGTGGGGATTTGATCGTTAAAGTACCTACTCAAGAACAATGAACTACTATAAATCCGCTTGTGTACAGGTCCCCATCCCTCTATGCTATAATGTCGTTCAGAAATGAAAATAGTTGCCCCTATCAGCACGTTTTCGTATCTTGTAATCGTTTTGCTTCAAACGAGGAGGATGGTGATTTGGATGCCTAATATAAAGATAACTAAGCATCTAAAAAGTTATTACATCTCACCAAGCTCGTTTCCAGTGCTGTTCAGGGATCTAAATGGAGTAGTACATTTGCAGCGTGAAATGTGATGATATTTTTGTACGATGAAAAATGGCAGATACAGTTCCGTACTAACTACCTATTTGGTTTTGAGAATCATCGTAAAATTTCGTCATCCGTAAAAAGTGTCGCTCCTTAACAGTAACGCATCTTGCGATTAAGTGCCAAAGCAAAGACATGAAAATGTTAATAAATCAAAATTTTCCAAAAAGTGGATGTGTTTTCTTGTGATAGATTACCTACTTCTCAGGTATATTCTGTGGAAATAAGAAATGAGGAAGGTTTAGCTCAGGCCTCGATTCAGGTTATCCTATCAGAATCATCCGAGCGCGTTCGGACTGATACAGTCCAAGATTCGATCCTGGACGGTTCTGTGCCCTCCCTTTTCAGAACGCAGTTCTATCCTGGACTGGTCCTGAACTGTCTGTCCGAACAAACCACCTGCATTTTCTACCATTTTAGTGTTTTCCAGTATTTCTTGTATCTCTCCTCGAGATGGACAGGCATGAAAGGAATAACCAGTTGAAGGAGGGATACGAGAAGGCCACTTCATTCAATTTACCGCCTCAAACGTCATTCGGGTTGTGTCTGTGTATGTCGTCACTTAGGTAAACTCGAGACTTTTGGATCAGAAAGAGTACGTAAAGCTGACAAAGTAAGTAAGTAAACTATAACTACCTACTTATTCAAACAGTAGGTATATTATACCTATCTAATGTAGTTGTAACTTCAAAACTAGATAACTCTGTACTTAGTAGATTGGTATTTTTGAGGGACATTGCTTAAAAAAAATCTCCTACTGGCTCTCATATATTCTGAATATATATATATATATATATATATATATATATATATATATATTTATTTATTTATGTATTTATTTATAGACTGAAATATATGGAGATGATGTTTCAATTTTTTAAACTACTTCCTTACCCGAGTTTTTCCTAAGGATCACTAACAAAACTAGGTGAAGTGACAGTTTTTCTGCGATTGAAGCGTTTTGTGTGAGAATGCACTTTAAAATTTTGAGCAGTGATTCATTCCAACATAGTTACCTGTCGTAGGGTTGAAAGCCCCAGATATGAGCAGCACTGTTGACAAACCAAGCGCCGTGTAGAACCAACTGCCATCGCATGATGCCACACAGTCTAAGTGCTGGCCAGAACCCCATTCCCCAAAAATACACTGGGATCAGTGAAGGTATTAAGAAAGTACAAAGAGGCATCAAAATAGGGTAGTACCTGCAAATAAACACATTAGTTATCAATTTTAGTTACATGAAAAATCATATATATATGATCAGTGAAATTTCATCATATATATGATCATTTGCAGGGTAGTACCTGCAAATAAACACATTAGTTATCAATTTTAGTTACATGAAAAATCATATATATATGATCAGTGAAATTTCACTGATTTTGAGTTTATTTTTATAATAGCTTCCAGTGGAGGTATGCAAGTTAGAGGTATAATTATATAGGGAAATCATGTTCAAATTCTAATGTTAATTAACAAGTTTTCGTTGTAAAAGGCTTAGGTAGATTATAAATGATAAATTCTTTGATCAACGTTTCACCGCAATCCCCGATTTTACAATTGTTTCTCTTGAAAATTTTGAAAAACTACTTAGTAGATAACAGGAAAGTATTCTACCTATCAAACTAGGTAACTTTTCTACGACTCAAAACATCATTATTAACTTTGTGTAACCACGACTCTTGTGGAATGAGCGTTTGATTGTTTTATTAGAATGATGTAATTGTTTATATTTTTAGTAGGTTCGAATAACATACAAATCTTCCAGCCCTTATTGATAGCTAACGGATGAACGTACAGCGACCCGGATGTCCGATTCTTATGGACCATGTCTACAAATTGGTGAAACCTAAAAAACCATTACTGTGACTTTGGAAGTTTTCGATATCTCAATTTTTCAATATTTCTGCCCTTAACTACTACCTTTTAAGGTTGATCAAAATTTATGCCGATGTTACTAGCACATTCCCGGACGCTAAATCTTTGATTTTTCAGCTAAATTTTATAAAGTTTGTCCAGTAGTTTCGGACGGCGAACAGACGGATTTTTTCAAATTCAATAATTATTGGATTCAAAGCATCTTGAAACGTAAACGAACAAATATTTAGAGGGAGTTGAACATTTATTTTTTCTTTATCGAATACAAAGGTTCATTATTGAAAATAATAAACCAAAAACTAAGATCCTTGCAGATTCACTCTCGCACTACCATAAAAAAATAATTATATAAATGGTTCGTGATTTTTGCTAAATGATTGTTTATCCTTCAAACTTATTCAACGCACGCTTCTTCAACATTGATCACGAATTGCTCATTTTCATATGCAATTTCCATATTCATAGTCCTGGAGCTAAGGCCGAAAATAGGTAGTAATTTCAGGAGAAGGATTGAGATTAATTAGATTAAGATGATATTAGATTAGGATGAGATTAGATTGATACAAAGTGGCGGCCTCATGAAGGTAGCTTAATTTGCCCATTTTAAATGTTTTCTCTAACGATTCCTAAATCGTCCTAACAGAAATTTCTGTTAAACCTACAGATATTTTTATACGTAGCAAAGATGTAGAGCATAAGCACAATGCTAAGTAATGCATGCATTACAGGGACGACCCTATGAATTGATTTTTTTAATTTTGGTGAGAGTAAAAATAAGATAAAAAAACCAAATATCATGACTTCTTGATTCCTGGATTTTAACGGGGATCACTTGTAGAAGTTTCCGTCATTTAGGTGTCTTCTCAAACGCTCTACATCTCTATAGATATATATGTATTATATATAGAGATTTTTTGTGGCATTAGAACATACTATATAGCCATGGTGTTACTACATACATGTTACACGGAATCAATAAGCTTGTGGTACATGAACGTTACAATTAGACTAAAATTCAAAAATGTAGCACTTCATGTTCTTAAAAAACAATAGTTTATAATAAAATGGGTTTGTTAGCACTTTGGTCAACTGGTGAAACATAATTTGACGTTGGTGCAGGTAGTCAGGGCAATCCATTATCAAATGCTGAAGGTCTCCTGAAGGGTGTCCGCAGCGTAAATATTGGGGGCTACTTCGTTTGTCAATGTAAAATTAATATTTGTCACAGATACCCGTATTTGCTCTCAGTCGACATATTGTTGTGCAAAAATGTGTCACAATTAATGAGAGAGAACCGTGGTTTATTTGGGGGGGGGGGGGGGGGGGGTTGGCTGAATGGATCTGTAGAAATTTCCCTTATGGCCGATTGCGAATTTAGTTCTCCACTTTTCTTTATAGTGTGCATTTATAATGGGATAAAACTGTTCTGTAGGGATTTTAGTTGTTATGATACGGCCTTCAGCTATATATAACATAGAGAAATATCTATAATAGAGATTATAAACACCCATGTGAAATCTATATAAAATTTACATGTAATAGTGAAATTTTGGAGAAACAGAATAAAACACTGGGATGTGTGAGTTGTATCCAAGTAGGTATATACTAACTTTCTCTGCCACATTACAACCCAGTCCGCCTCCATGTCAGACATGTCAATGAGTTTCCCCTTTTCCTTGACCTGTGCATGTTTTTTCACACACAACCATCCCATGTGGGAGAAGAAAAATCCCCTCTTGGCGTTGTGAGGGTCAGCGTCGGTGTCAGTAAACTTGTGATGAACTCTGCAAACAACAGTGAATCGTGGTATCAAAGCAACATTGGAGAATTAACATTTATTTATTTTTTATTAATCACTGCGTGACATCATCTTCAAAAAATAATGTAAGTCAATGAAATGAAAACTCAGTTTTCATTTGTACTTTTATTGAGGTACTAGCTGGTTCACGCGTTGCACAGGTTGGCTTAAATAAGCCTTTATGTATTTGATTTGAAAAATTCCTTACTTGAAAGTACTTACTTAAAGTTAGTTCAGTGACGTTCAAAACACTTTAACATTAAAACCCCATACCCCTCAGGGTCAGATTTGAAAATTTTGAAAAACGTAGTCTTTGACTTGAAATAGAGTAATCCAAACATATTCTACAATCTAATCCCCAGTCTGTTCAGTGAAGACAAAGATACCCCCCCCCCCTTCCCCTAAAACACCCCCTTCTATGGGCTAGATTTGAACATTTTCAAGTAGCCTGTGATTTAAGTTAGAATACTCCAAACATATTCGACAACTCAGCTCCCCAGTTGGTTCAGTGGCGTTCAAACCGCTTTAACTCCCCCACCCACTCCCCCTCCATTGTGGATCACACGAAAATTTTGAGAAAAGTAGTCTGAGTTGAATTAGCGTAATCCAAACATATTCAACAATCAAATCCCCAGTTTGTTCAATGATGCTGAAGATACTCCTCCACCCGCCTCCCCTTAAACATCCCCTTTGGTGCATATTTGACAAATTTCAAGTAGCCTGTGATTTAAGTTAGAATAATCCAAACATATTTACACAATCAGATCCCCAGTTCGTTCGATAGTGTCCAAGTTACCCCATTTCACCCCCTCCCCCTCCCCTAAAACACCCTCTCTGGCTCAAATTTTTAAAACTTCAAATAGCCTATAATTTAAGTTGGACTGATACAGATATTTCCCCCTACCCATATCAGTTTTCCACCGACGCCTGTAACCGTTAAAAGCGGACCAACACGTACAGACAGACAGACAAAGAAAAATCGAAAAAAATGGGAACAATCGTCTACAAATAGCCTGAAACGGAAAATAAACGCAAATTTTCATGATTCTAATCAATGTACAGACAGGCATACTTACGATTTTACTAATACAGATTAATTCAAACACAATGAATGTTTGCGCCCATGAACTGAGCTTAAAACTTTTCCGAACAACCGAAACAGTTTCCAAAAAAACCATCACAAATTGTTGGTTTGAGTTTCTCATAAGAATTACGTTTTACTGAGACCTCGATATCACTTCAATCAGCCCAGCAGGGAGAATCTAAGTGTTGAAATTTACATGAATCAGAAAATGAAAAATTTTCGTAAAATGAGTAGACTTTTTTTTTCTTTTTACTGATCATGATAGATTTCATTCCTATGAACCGAATGGGTCCACTTACGACATTGCACGTTTTCTCACAGTGTCAGTTTTAATGAAGCGTCATTAACAGCAACTGTTGATCAACTTAATACGAGTTTCGGTTTATTATTTTCAATGATGAACCTTTGTAATCGGCCAAGAAAACAAATGTTAAAATCCAAAAATCAAATTCAATTAAAAAAATAAAGAAATATCCGTCCGTCCGCCGCAGTGAGGGACAAAATGCTATTCTAGGCGAACAAAATTATTTTATTGGCTATTCTTATAGGAAATTTCACGCTGATTCTGAATATACACCAGTTTCCAATACCTACAATAGTTTCTTAACGCATTTTTTCACAAAATAATATTTAAAAAACACATTTTCTGGTATGTTTTCATAATATAGCTTTTAAAAGGCGTCCAAACATTTTTTATCCTTGGGAATACTGGTAGAGAATAGAATTTAGCATTGAATGGTTCCTAGAAATCGGCCGCACAACGTCCAGAGCATTTCTCCGAAACCACTGGACCATGAAACTTGGGTAAAAATACACATATGGTATCTAGTTGGTCCTAGGACCTCGGCATCAATTAAATTAACTCTGAAGGGTAGAATTTAAGGGCAGAAATGTTTTTAAAAATCAAGACCACGAAAACTTTCAAGGTAACAGATATGTTTTTTGGGGTGTCATTCATAGATATAAACCTAAATAAATCGAACTCTCTCCCTGAAAGCCAGTACTTTCACGAGAGGGGAAAAAAAAGCCAGTACTTTCACGAGAGGGGAAAAAAACATCAACACGAATGAATCGGAACTTCTGAAACGTAGGAAATCGCCTTATGTTCATATCAGCTAATATAATTCCGATGGGATTCTTACTTCACGAAATCGAGTACATCATAAATTTTGTCACCTACAGGTGGACTTGTTAAGGGTGAATAGATGATTTATTTTTCATAATTAATTTTCAGTTGGTGGGTCAGCTCGTATTAAATACAGAAGAACTAGTAAAGTGTTCCTCGGCGTGTTATTTAATTAATTAATTTCTCCTCGGTAGCCGCCAACGCCTAATATTCAGATGTAGGCAGTACAGTATACTTCATTTAATAATTATAATGTGTTTAGCGAAGAAGGTTTATCCAATACAGAAATAATAAACCTTTGTGTAATAATTTGCAACGAGTTCAGTCTCTATGGCTCATATCTTGTTAAGTTTATTCATTTTATTTGGTGAAATACCTAAATTCGTACTAAGTTAATACGAACCTCCAGTCTTTGTTTAATCTATATAATATTTCCATTAACGATCTTCAAGTTTCTGCAATACTCTGGGTTGTAGCTTTAATTGGTTTAGCCAGATTTATTAGATTTGGAAGAACGTTTGTTATTTATTAAATTTAATACCCCCATAAATGAACTGCATACTGAGAATGAGAAAAATGAATTTTACCTGTGATCCCTTACGAAATCGTAAATAGGCATCATGAAGGCTGTGCTGTTGCAGAGTGCTAACAAAAGTCGGAGCGGTGTTTTCGCTTTGTAACTCTTATGGGACCATAATCTGTGAGCTCCAGCTGTGACTCCCATACCACTGAAGACAATTAGCCACCAAACTGAAATTTCGACCAAGAACGTTGTATTACAAATAGGTTATTTATTAGGTACTGAAAATCCCACCAGACAAATATCCAACGCTATTGCAAATATGAAACAAGGTGCACATACGAGTGAAATACAAGTTGGTTGATTGAAAACCCAAGAAAGATTCCCTTCTCATTCGTCTTAAATCCGTTCCATGACGTCCAGCACGTGATTCAAACCACGCTCTGCTAACAAACTCGCAAAGACAAAGATCTTTCTAAGAGGAGCAAATTATTATTATTCATGGAACGGATTTAGAACAAATGGGATGACCTCCATCGTTTAAATCCGTTCAATTAATAACAGGGAAGAAGTGAAACAGCTCCGTTTATTACTCGGAATAGCGCGTATACTTGCATGTTTCAGGGATTTCCTTCTTAGGTAGTTCGAGTTAGGTGTCTCCCGAATCGCAACTTCAGAAACTCGAGATCAAGAACATATGACCCAACGAATCCTCACGGGGTATATGTACTCTCCCGGATGAGACGGAAACTGTCACAGTAGGTACTGTATAATTTGTTTGTGTGGGTGAGTCAGACTGATTATCTAATAGTGACCTATATTGAGGGAAGGCCCGAATCCACCAGGCCATCTAATAAGACATGCATAGCAGGCTAGGTAAACAAATTAGTTATTGAACAAAATAATGATTTTCTTTACAAATTCTCTTGCCAATCGGGGGCACCATGGAGCCCATGTCCGTATCCTCTCTGACAGCCAAACCTCGATAAAAGCATTAATGGCCCCAACCATCTTTTCGCGGATGGTTAGGAGTTGTATGTAAACCCTCAACACCCTAACGAAACACAACCGGGTTTGCCTGGAGTGGGTGCCAGGGAATAAATTTATTGCTGGTAATGAAAAGGTCGATGAGCTCGCAAGAAAGGGCTCCCAAACCCCTTTTGTTGAACCTGAGCCAGTTGGCCTACCAAAAACTACCTTCAGAAGGATCATCAACATGTGGGTTGACCAACAGACCACAAGAAGATGGTCCAATATTGAGGGACATGTCCACAGCAAGCTCATGGTGGCCGAACCCAACACCAAACTTGCTGAAGAACTTCTCAGGAAAAACCGTAGGGAACTTGAAACAATATTCGGCCTTATAACCGGCTTCGCACCCCTACGTTTTCACCTACACCTCATAGGGGTCACAAAAAGTTCAACCCTGTACAGACTATGCAAGGAGACAGACGAAGCAGTATCCCACATAATCTTCGAGTGCCCTGCACTCATCTACCGCAGATTTGAACTCTTTGAGGCATAAACCCCAATGATGTCTATTCGAAACAAACAGTTAATCAAGGGACTCAAATCCCTCACCAGAGGGCTGAATCTCTTTGATCAAACGCAAAACTCTCAGAAAAGTACAATAAGCCACCAGGCTTCCGTGCTTGGGGCTCAAAATAACCCAACCCTGAGAGAGATCCAATACATCCACATCTAGGTACAACTTTATGAACAAGTTGTAAAAAATGAGCGTGCAAGCGTATCATAAAGGTACAAGTGTAGACTTGTAATGCACCGTGGAAATTAACAAGTGTACAGGCGAATTCGGACAAGTTACAAGTGTTTCCCCATCATTTTGAGCAAGTCACTGATTTACAGTTGTAAAAAATGGCCGATTTTTAACCTACGTCCGTTCACATGTAAACTTGTTATTTTCTAGCATTGTAAGTTGACAATTTTTCGGTGTTATACGTGGGAATCATCTTTTTCTGAAGAATGCAGACAAGAAAGAAGCATTCACCGTGGAAGACGCCAAGGATTTTTTCGGCCACGAATAAACGCTCATTTCATGGGTATTTTTGAGTTTAACGAGAGATTTAGGATGACTTTGGAGAACTTGAAAGATTCAAATGCTGCGTGACCCTGTGCAAATTTTCCTGGTCGGGTATTTAGGATCTTCCCATCATTGAAGAACTAAGTGAAGTGTGAAGATCATCTCGAAGTTACAGATGATATTCCTAACCCAGCAGTATTAAGACTTGATGAACTGATTAATCATTTCTACTGAATGAAGGAGAAAAACCCGGTTATGCCAGCTCTCAGAATAATTTGGAAATCAAATACACACTTTCTCCATTTTTCAGTTTATAATTCGTCTGTCTTCCAATAATTACACCTTGTCATGTACTATAAACATCCTATCGGGTAATTAACACCGTTTTTATATTATGATTCGCTGACAAAACTTCAATTGCAGCATCCCGCTTGACGATGGTCATTTCGTTTGTCACTACACGCCATTTTTCTTTTCTGCTACACTTGTAAACTTAACTTCTACAAGTGTAACTTTTCTACATTTGTACTCTTTCATTTGGTGAAACACTTTTTCTAGTTTACCATGCATTACATTTACCTGTACTTGTTAACATGTACACTTGTAATTTGTTGTTTTATGAAATAGGTAGGCACCTGGAAGAGGGAACAGTGAAAGATTTTCAGGTCCAACAGGAAAGTAACAATGTACCTACCTACTCGTGAAACGATTAACAATGGACTGCAGCCTGAGCGAACCGCTTTCACACAAATCGGCTAAAAACTTAGCAGAAAATCAACAGGGGTGGTGACGTTATACTACTTCAACGCCCCCCTTCACGTTCCCCTCTAGCAGAGAATTACAGGAGTAGTGGGAATTACAGGCGGTGCAAGTAGCGCGCAACTTGATGGTTTTACGCGTAAATCAAAACAATTAAATAAAAACAACCACATTTTGGAGTGGGTGGGCAAAGGAGTGTTTGTAGGTATGAAAATTCCTACACTCAAAGCCATTCTTGAAAATGCATTGCAGTGTCACAAAGGTAAAAGCGAGTTCAATGGATGCATAGGAAGCTCCAATTGTGAATAAAAATCAAATATTTCAAAACTTACCGTACAAATGTGTTGTCCAATCTATCTTGAAAAGAAAATTATGAAATTCATATACCAGTATTATATTGGTAAATATGAAGCCCAGAATGTTTCCCCATTTGAGTGTGAACTTGTGCTTGGTTGGGCTGATTTTTCCCGTTGGCTCCTTCTTTTGAACATCATGCGCCTCCGCGGACGCCGCTTCGGCCAATTGGATCACCTGGGTTACGGTCTGTGTTCCCACGAGTCTCATCTAATGAACAAACGTATTGACAAGTAATGAATGCATTACAGGGACGACCATGTCTTATTCGTAGGTATATGAGTTTGGTGTAGATTAGGAACATCTATCATGATTGTGGGTACCGGATGTATATGGTATGTAAACAAATTTTTGGGTTGGTATTCACATTTTTTTGCAAGATCTTGTCAATCTTTCATTCCACATTAATGAGATTTGAGTAAGTATAAAACTGTACAGTATAATTTCGTGGAAAAATTCTTGAACGTTCCTGTTCGTGGTTCATAACCTTTATCTGAGTAACACCTATTCTGGTGAAGTTGTAAATTTTCCGGTTTTTAGCCATTTAGGTCATTTTTAATTATTTTTTAAGTACATTTTTTGAAGTTATAGTCCTCAAAGATTTTGACTTGGATATGTCTTTGCTCTGGGGGGTCAACCAAAAATTTCCGTGACGCAAAATTTGTGTCACAATTTCCCCGTACAACCAATCCGTTGCTAGGGGAATGGAACTTCCGCAGTTTTCATCGCACAAAAATCGTTTGCCACTCGTTGGAAAGCGCTTGATTTATGTGATAAATGTTCACATCTCAAGCTACCAATTTCCCCCTCCTTACGTACCTGGCTACATTCCAAAACTAAGTTGATTGGACTATAAACAATTTTAATAAGCCGGTTACAATATTCTTAACGTGAAGCATCATTAGAGAGTTTTTGTTCTTCCCGTAAGATTTTCTCCCGTTGACGCGTAGAGCAGCGTCTAGAGCAAGCAGCTGGAGATGCTCTTCACGTAATTTTTACGCGTATTTCTACACGTATACGTGAAAAACCAAACGCTAACGTCACGTTAACGTCTCTATAAGTGTTTCAGAAGCTGTTTCGTATTCTTTTCGTACAACCTATTCTTATTTAAATAATTAACTGCTTTGTAATTATTCACAAATACATAAATTATAAATACATTTATTGCTTAGGTACCTTAAATGGCTGAATTTTGTAGCGAAGCACTTCAATATTTAACCTCTCGACTTGTTGACCAACCAACGTGTTGTTGGCAACCACACTGTGGTTACCTTTGCTGGTAACTGCGTAACTGCGGTTACCTTGGTCACACTGTGGTTACCGGCAACTGTTGTTACCTTTGCGTCAGGCTATGATGATTACCCGTAGGCCGAGATTCCAACGAATGCATTTTCCCGCGTACGTGTAGATAGGCCTTTTTCCCGTACACGCGTAGTTCTACACGTTGACGTGAAGATTCGCGCATGCGCAGTTGGTATTTCAGTCTTTTTGCGTACACGGGTAGAAAATTACGGGAAGAACAAAAACTCTCTATTTACTCCACTCCATAGGAAACATTTTCATCCTCTTGACAACAGTCGAGGACAACTTGAGGACAACCGTTATGAAATCCCCAATCGAAGACATATCCATGTAACATGGTATCTGCTTGTAAAGCGGATAGTGGAACTCGTTTACGAGTTTCTTGTACACTTTGACACTCCTATGGCGAACGTTACATACGATATCTACTGAGTTTTTCGTTAAACATGAAAAAAAGGAAAAAGTTGTACGAAAATTGTAGTTTAATTTGTCAAAATATTCACCCTTGTTTTTCCCATTCCTAAGGAATCCTATCGTATGGAATGACACATTACATACAGGAAAATTGTGTACAGTCTTTATTATAATTTGTAGTCTATTTTTTTGAAATGTATGCCTTTTTGTGAACAAACAGTCTCCAAATTACAATTTCTTCACTAGCACATTTCTCCAGATCAAATCAATTTTTCTCAATTTTAAGCCACATCTTTGGAATCAGTGTTAACGTTTCTTCATGATAAGATGATTTTCATGTTTATTTGACACGATTCAAACTCATTTACTAAAAAACAAACGTTAAGTCTTGTATAAATGGAAATTAAAAAAAAAAAAAAAATACAAAATGAACCGGTTTCAAAATTAATCATACAGACTGGCGACTATCAGATACTGCATCATTTAATACTGAACCATGGCCCAAGCGTCAGTTACACTGGTTGTTCGCCCTTCGTTGCTAATTTCATTTTCAAATAAACTTGGGAGCTCCCCACGATTATTATACAACAATGGCCAATAATGAGTTACAGTTATCTCAGGTTCGTTCGGTCAGACAGTTCTGGACCGAACGAGAGCAAGGTGAAGTGGGAATATTGCGTTCCGAAAATTCCATTAAGTACTCCAATTTTAACATCTCAGTGCTCATCTACTAACATAATATTCAAAAAATAATTACATACTGAATAAGATGAATGTGACGAATTATTAATCAGTATTATGAATATGGATTTTTGAATACGATGAATATTGAGTGCTCGAATCAATATTCCAAACAACTAAAATTTTATCAGCAAAATAAAGACAAATGTATATGTGGCTTTGTTTTTATCATTTCTAATCAACTGAATTTGAGAAGGGGGTGATTCATGGAAAGACCTATAAACAACAAAAAAACAAACATTTTTAAGAACACAACCTATCATGATGTTCAACGAGTTACACAGTATCAAATTGGTGAGGTAATTATGAGTGATGAAAAAATCAAAACATAAACACCCTTACTTTTTTATGTGGAATTCAAAAATTGCAGTTATTTGCGAATGCGGAATGCATGAATGTGCTATTTGCACACCTACTCTCTTATTTCAAATAACAACCCCTATTTTTATTGCAGATTTGGCAGCACTGTTCGGCCAACTACTCGCGCTCTAGAAGAATCTGAATGTTTAAAGGAGGAAAAAATATAAATACGAATGTGAATTACAAAGTGACTTTGCTCATAAATAGGAGTAGTTTGAACTTCTGCTCTTCCGGCTCGATCATATATTATTCTTGTTATAACAGAAGTATGATACCTGACTATATACAGGTATAGACCTACGCTGAAGGGCTTTTTTAATACAGAAAAAAAATAAACCTTTATTTAATCATTTTCAGCGGTTTGATACCCCGTATTATCGTGTTAGCACGTCCATAGAGATGTCATTCGAAAATTCAGCCATACTTTGGCGCCGTTCCATAAATCATTTGCACATTTCCCCGTTTTCACGTCACCTCACTCCACCCCGGTTTTCTATAGGTATCACTTTTCGGGCCCCTGTTCCTTTTCGTTTCCCATGATTTTCTATGGTTAGTTTTAGACAGAACCTAAAATAAAAAAAATAAAATACAATAAAGTAAATAACTTCACTTACGGTATTATATGGAAGTCGAAATCAGTGCCTTGAGTTGTACGTATTAAATAACGTAATTTTGGAACGGCTCCCTCAGCATTCGCACTCAAATGAAGATGCTATGGAATAAAACCCAGGATTTATGGAAACCATAGACTTGAAAGGTGGGGATGTACGGAACTGATACGCAGGAGGCAATGAACGTGACTTAGATAGTAGAACAATTGCAATGTAGGAAAACTTGCATGATTGAACAATTGCCAACGTCTTAATTATAATTCATTCCTGGTTGGTCAATTAGTTGCTACTTAAATCGTTGCATTAGGTACTTATTTTCCAAGCGCATAAGATATCGTCACTGCCGTAATAATCAATGACGCACAGTTCACATCAATAATAGATGTAACTAAAGAACAAAGATCAGTTACGATATATAAGATCACACAGTGAATTCTCTCTCACTCTATCTCTATCTCTCTCTTTCTCTATCTCTCTCTCTCTCTCTCTCTCTCTCTCTCTCACTCTATCTCTATCTCTCTCTTTCTCTATCTCTCTCTTTCTTCTCTCTTTCAAAGTCTCTTATGGGAGGCGAAAACGCTGTGTTCACTTCCGGGAAATGATGAATTGTTCCTATGCAAAATTAAAATTTCTACTGGCATTTTACGATTCAGTCTATGAACAAATTTCGTTTCATGTCAGTGAAGTGTGCGTGTGTTTATGTAAGTGTGTGTCTACGGATCTTTCTCATATCCCTACCCAAGTCATGTTCATACGTCCCCCTTGGGGCGACCCAACACAGGGTTGACAAACGGTGGCTAGCTGGCGAATAGGGGAGAGGCTCGTGTCATTGGGTGTTCCGTTCCTTTTAAACTGCGCCTTTTTGTTATGGAGGTAAATCATGTAACAGTTCTCACCAACTGTTGCGGGAACCGTTATCGTGAACGGCGCCAGAGTCTCCTCTCAACTCTGGCAGCCCTATTATTCAGTCTCTAGACCTTCCAAGGTTTTTTTTTTTTTTTTTTTTTTTTTTTTTTTTTTTTTTTTTTTTACCAGACCTTCTAAGGTGAGTCATATCTTTTCCTATTGTGCACATAGCAATTAAAAATCATATAAACCATTATTGATTAATACCCATGACTAACCCAATTGCTATCCTCTCACCTTGAAACCATCACTGCGGTATTTTACCTCTATAGAAGTGTACTCAATAATATATCCTGACCACAGGCTAGTCAGATCTGCCATTAATACCTTTCTTTTGGAGCATCATAAAGAAATAGGTAATAAAATTATCCCAGTGATTAATTTCTGTGTCATACTTATTAACCTGTATCCCAAAATAACAATTAAATATATCAAAGACAATGAAAAACGCTGCAAATAATTACACAATGGTTTATTATTTCTGTGATAGATAGCCCTTCTACGCAGATCATTGGTCTATAATTATTAAAGCCCGTATGTAATATATGATCAGAACATAGCGCATCGTGCCTCCGAGAAGGGTTCACACTTTTACAGTTCCAAGACCCCGTCATTTTACGCTTCACAGTAAAGATGTTTAAAAAACGGGAAAATGATGCTTGAAGTAATTCACGTTAGCGCATGCGCACGGAGTGATGATTTGAGAAATATGGAATTAATAGTGGACCATTTAAAGCCTAACCTGCACATTCTCCGAAAATTTCATCAAAATCAGATGAAAACTGTGTATGACAGAAATGACCTGCGGCAAGCGATTTCCGATCTAAAAGGAGTGGCGACCAATAACATCAAGGTCATGGCCGCGACCGTGTCGTGGCGCGGGGTATGTTGCCGGAAAAGCACCACGGAGTTACTCCAGTTGGGCATCTCGGCGGGAGTGCTCCGTGGTATCACCACCCGCGTCCTGAGGGGTTCGTACTTGAACTGGTGGTCATTCTATAGGGGCACTTCCTTTCATCCCATTCTTCCCTCATCCCTAGAGCCGGAGTCGTGTAAACCTGGGCGCCCTCCCCACTTTATTTATTTATTTATTATATAATTATAAATATAATATAATAATGGTGTGCCCAAGTTGGCAGGTGTGGGAAGTTTTGTAAAAATAAAAAATAAATAACAAATAAAAATAAAAAATAAATAAATAAATGTGTGTGTCCGCAAATCCTACTAACAAGCTTCATTTTCACAGTTTTCATCCGTTTTTGAAGAAAAATTTGACGGAATGTGCGGGATAGGCTGTAGATGGTCTCCTATCAGTTTCATTGTTCCCGAATCAATGCTCCTCTCTGCGCATGCGTAAACTTTAATTTCATTATTTTCGTACACTTTTGTCGTCCGATCTTGCTGAACATTGTAAGGAAACTGAATAATAAAATCAGCACGTATCAATTTAAACCCGATTGTATCATTAGTTGCTCCTGCGCTTGCGCTATAGTAATATCTTTGCAACACTTGTAAGTCTACAGTTTTCATCTGATTTTGATGAACTGCGCCTTTTCGTTATAGAGGTTAAGCATGTAACAGTTCTCACCAACTATTACGAGAACCGTTATAGTGAACAAGGCCAGAGTCACCCGTCAACTCTGGCAGTCCCATCATTCAGTCTTCTGACCTTCTAAGGTGAGTCTTCTCTCTTTCTTTTGTGCACTTAGCAAATAACATTCACATAAACCATTATTGATTAATACCCATGACTATTCTATTGATGGTTATGTTAGGCTGTTGATGGGTTTCTATCATTTTCATTGCTCTCGAATCAAAACTTCACTCCGAGCATGTACAAATGTAAATTCCATCAAGCATCATTTCTCTCGCCTTAGTCATTAATTTGATATCGCCCAAATTTAGAGGATACTAGTGACGATTTAATCATTTATTTTTTACATTTTAATTAATTAATTTATTATTTGTATTTATTACATATATATACTTTTTTTATCGGTAAGTCCCTTGCAGTCCAATACATCATTGCTGAACTAGTCCATCGGTTTTGTAATAGTCTCTTTTGGTATTACTTATGGTAATTGATTATAGGCATTAGGATGCGAATAATTACTATAACCTTACCTGCGGGTGTGAAAGGGGGTTCCGATGATTCTATGATCCCAGGCTCCGAGAGAAGAATACAACTTAATTGGCATATAATGCTGCACGTTACCATTCCACGAGACGCAAGGAATTGTGAGAAACTTTTTCGATGCCCTGTCTGATCTGGGCGCAGAGTATTGTGAGAAACCTGGGAACAAGAATTGACTCTTAGCGACAAGGTGATTGTGAGATCTCCCGGCAACACGCTAGAAAACCCAATTTTGATTATTGTTTTCCTGAATCTTGTTGAATTAAGTTGATTTAAATACTAAAGTTGAGTAATGATGATTTCCGTGTTTTTATATTCTTTCACACACTTGTACTTTTTGACATTTGGAGTCAGAAGTGGGATTTCAAATGTCTTACCCGTTCTGGACGAACTTATCTAATGGAAAATCAACCACCGCCTCATCATGTTAGAACACAACGAAACGATCCTCAATTGGAACCAAATGAAGTCAACAGAGAATTTAACCCTCCTGATGTGAATGTTTCCAATATTTCGGGTAAAGTCCAAAGATCCGTAAGAAATTAAATTCGACAATTGAGAGATGAGGTTCAAATTTCAATTCAAATTTTAGTTATCCTCCTACCTACTTGGGATACAGTCAGAACGAAGGGAGGAGGCATGCTTGGCTGGTCAGGGAAGGGGTGGAAAACCCCTAATGGGTCTTCCAGTCATCTTGCCACTTAGCTCGACTGACTAGAACGAAAGGGTCACTAATAATGACCGGTACCTGAGTGGGTGAATTGGCGGGGAGACAAAAGAGGGGTTTTGAAACAACCAAGAACAAAGTGTGGTAGCGAGAATAAAGAATAAAGAAAAAGAAACCATCCAACGTCTATTACTTATCCATCGGCAACCCCAACGTAGATCAACTTAATGTAAAAGTCAGAAACAAACTTTACATCTTGAAGAAACTAAGCACCTAACTGTGCTATACTCTCGAAGCAATGTTTCTGGATAGTTTCCATTCCGAAACAATTCATAGATCGTGCGATAAGTGGAAACTGGGGTTTACATTTGGAAAGTCAAGTAGACAATACCACGGCAAGTCATCGATACTTGCCGTCAAGCATAATGTTAGAGAAAAACTCACTGCTGCTAAGTACAATAAATTCAGGAATATGGTCAGTTACCTATGACAATAGAACAGGACCATAAGAACTATATTTGCATGGGAAGATTGTATTTTTTTTTTAATAATTCTCTCTCTGTGGTATTGCCCGTATCATTGAATGTATGAGGGCCAAGTATCCTGGAATCGGATGCCACACAGCTGTGGACTAACAATAGGTTATCCGTTCGTCGCCCTTTTTCCGCGGAGGCGTGTCTGATCGTTCAACCGTTATGAGAAATGTAGGAAGCGAGAGGCGCTAAAATCCGAACAAAGCAGAGCAAAAAATGTAGGCCGACCGAGAAAGTACAGAGACAGTTGTCAGGGATGAAGATCACTTGAATATATATCAACCATAGCGATAGTAAATTTGTGTGACAACCGGTCGTAAAATCGTGGAAAACCCCCGCACACTCGTACGCAAGGTATATTATTCTTAATTTGTGGGTAAATACAGTCGAAAAATCATATCATCCCCTGATCATTCGAAAATACGCAGTACTAAATCACTCGCGGCGAAGTTTCAACTTTCTTCATTTGGACAGTTTAAATTAAATGAAAAGTGTATTTCATTAAACATCAACACGGAGAGGGAATCGCAACTGGTTGAAATGCGTTTTATGAGCAAGAAACAAACAGCTTCAAATCAATATGCAATCAACGCAACCCTTCTATATGGCGGGTAGATAAAGTAGTCATAACTCGTAAAATTGTGAGGTAAAGAGTTGAAGTCATTTGCAAGGCACGAAGCTCAGAGTTTCGGTAGACCAGTGATCTGCGTATGAAAGAGCTACCTAAAATACAGGAATAATAAGTATAATAATTTTCAGTGTTTTTATCATTACCTTATTAAATAATAAACTGAAGGGTAATACTTGACAATAGTTTTCATCTTCGTGAGCGGAACTGGCTGGTTGTACTGCGCGGAACTTGTGAGTTGTAAGGAGTAACTCCGCGCGGAATAGGACGACTGGATTTATCCACTTCGCTCGGAACTGGTGTACTTAGGAGAGTTTTGCGCGGAACTGGTAGTCGTCCAACATTACAAGGGAGTGATGCACTTTCCTGGAAACCGGTGTAATAATTTTGAAACGATCTCAGTCATATTTTCGTTGGTTTCGGGGTGTTTAGTTGTGACTTTTAATAAATAATCAACAATAAATCAAGTTTTGATGTAACAATGGTAGGATCCTTTTTCTTTTAACCGTGCTTTCAGTCAATTCAACTCCAGTTTTACACCTTCAGTAAAATCTCTATCATCACTTCTGGTGATTTCATATCTCTGTATCCGTACACACATTATAGAAGAGAAAGAAACCAGAGGGTAACAATTGAAAAAGAAGTATGCAGTTTACGTGAAAGTAAATAAAGATTATATATATATATATATATATATATATATATATATATATATATATATATATATATATTTACATACATACATATAATTATTCTCCAAAATAATCTTTCAGGTGCGTGGTTGGATGCCCTTGCCCGAATGTTAGCACGTTTTTACACAATGAGGAATTGCAGGCCAGCGTCGGTCTCCGCCTGGGAGTCAAGCTTTGTCGACCACACTTTAGCATGTGCTCAACTCCTGTTGACCCATTTGGTCGGCATGGGTCTGCTAGCGGAGTGCATGTCGATTCTCTCGCCACACAGAGATGAACACCTTACTGCATCGAGCAATTGCTTTAGCAGGTATCCCTATGCGCTTGGAGTCATCAGGCTTCTTGCGTGAGGATGGGAAACGGCCAGATGGAGTGACTCTAATACCCTGGGGCAGAGGGAGAAACCTCGTGTGGGGCGTAACGTGTACAGAATCCCTGGCACCTAGATACCTGGCCTCCTTTGGAATCCCGGGTTATTCAGCGGAGCTAATACCCCAACGAAAACGTGCAAAGTATGCGGCCATAAAACTACTTTGGCCATAAAAAACTACTTTGTTACTTTCACTGTAGAGTCATTGGGCCAACGGGGAAAGGAGGCTGTGGATTTGGTCGATCAAACTGGTACACAGCTGGTGGACAAGACGGGCGACTCTGGTGCCAAGCGATACCTCATTCGACAGGGTTTATGAGAAACGCGTGAACTAAAACACATTCTGTGTTTTAATCATTTCATTCGAAGTAGGTATGTAAATAGAGGTAACCTGGGGTCCGAGCAAGGCACGAAGCCCAGGTTTTTCCCCCCTTTGTTGTATAACCTATTTTAATGATGGTGGGTATGCAATAGGATGTGCATAAAAATAGGGCGGGTACATCTTCTTCTATATCTATATACTCGTAAATTATTGACTCTGTTCCAATTCAAATTCAGCCGCAAAACTTAAGAACGGCCCCCGAGCGAGTGTTGGTGATCTCTCTGGGTGTGGTAAAGTATAATTACAACTTACCCTATCAGCAGAGTGAACTTCTACACCTAATTTTGTTCCAATAGAATTTAAGGTGCTAAAAATTGGAACGAGACGTCTTAGGGTATGGTAGAGTATATACATTACTACTTGAGAAACCATTCTAATCAGCTGAGTGGGCTCTTTAGCTCATGGTGTTTCTATCCAGCTTTTCAGATGTACCTACTTATACTGAATTTTTGAGCAGGGTCCCTCATCTGGGTAGGAGTCTTTCTGAGTGTAGATTGTATTTCTCCAGCAGTACTGACACAATTAATCTGAAATTAAAATGATGGTACACTGTACCACATTTACTCGTATGTCTTGGACGAGAGTACACAGCTAGTTTTCTATAGTTTCATTGATTTATCCCTGTTGTCAACTCTTTTTCTTTAGATTTAGAATACTTTCAAAATTTAGTTACTCAAATATATTCAAATAAAATATATCCGGGAGCTTATAACTCTAATTTGAATTTAGGTATTTCAAAAAGATGGGAATGCAACTGGAAGTAAATAATGTGCAGAAACTGAAAGGAAAAGACGCTGAAACGTTATCCTTGCTGTACCTTGGGGGTGTCATTATTACGGACTACGGTGATGTCGTCTAGCTCTGTATAAAAAAAACTAATGAACCCCGTGTCCAATTATTTTATTCCGTTCGAAAGAGAGGAAATATTTTCAAGATAACAAAGTCGGGTATTTGTAGTACTAAGGTTAAAAAGTGGGTATCTAATAGCGCCCAAGAAATTACCTTTCGATTCCAAGTCTTAGTATCCTAAGGGGTATCTAATAGCGCCCAAGAAATTACCTTTCGATTCCAAGTCTTAGTAAACAGACGTCTCATGAAAGTTTGGTAGCCTGATAAGTTGAGAAGGAAGATTTTTGGACGCACATTGCCGAGGCCCAATCAGAAATGAATTTCTCCGTAAAAAAACGGAGCAAAATGTCCTCCTTAGTCCTTACGAAAACCCGATGCCAACAAGGAAAAAGAAGACCAAGAAATGGAAAGACATTGGGCAAAGAGGAAAATTAACTCAGAACGAGAATGAATGGAGGCTGCCTAAGAAAGCTTTTTGCCCCACCAGGATTGCAAGGTAGGGAAAATTTGTGCATGTGGTACCTAGGTAAAGTTGTAGGTACAAGATACACAAGTAAATCGATTTAGGTGACTACCAAAAGGAAATGGATGAAATAACATAAAACAAAGAGGATTCTATTGAAATTATATCGGGAAGTTTGGTGTCGTTACTAGGTCTAGCTACGTCTAGGAGCTAGCACGCAGAATCCCTGAAAATTTCATCGGAATCGCACTGAAACTTGGTATAGTTTCGGACGCGACAAGGATTTACCATAGACAGACACTGTATAAGGATAGAATTGCTAAATAAAAGTGAACAAAATAGGTATTATAAATTTCAAAATATGTGCTCCAAAAATCACCAAATGGCTAAAAACGGCTAAATATTGTTAAATTTGTGTTTCTAGCAGAACTTTAGTCAAAAGAAGTTTTTCAACAATGAACTAGAGAACATTTAAAAAAATTATGCAAAATATTATGCTGAAATATGTACTTAAATTGCAATAACATTTACTAAACAATCGAAAAAACTGCAAATAAAAACTGTAAATGCAAAATCATTTTTTAATCATATATTCTTACAACTACGTTTTTGGTTTATTATTTCCAATAATAAGCCTATGTGATCGTGTAGCAAAAAATTTTTATAACCCCCCCTCAAACTTTGTCACTTTACGTTTCAAGGTGTGTAGAATCCAAATTTGAAATGTCCGTCCGCCGTCCGCCGTTCGCCGTCCGCCGTTCGCCGTTCGCCGTCCGCCGTCCGCCGTTCGCCGTCCGGGCCATAAAAGGCCTAAGAATTGACTTAAAAAACCCGTTCTTTCGCACATATACTCCATTTGGGGTCTAGTTGGTCCTAACGTTTAACCATCCCGATTGCTTTACTCGCATAGATGCTATGGGCCAAAAACGGGCAAAAAAAGGATCTTTTTCGACGCGCGCACGCCTGGCACGCTTGGCATTGGGTCACGGTGGGTGGAGAGGGGGAGGGGGCGAGCGGGGGGGTGGGGTGGAGTGAGAGGAGGCTCCGGCGCCGCGGCACCTTGTGGTGGGTATGGCGCCGGCGTTCCTTCGAGGCATGAATATGTTTTTTTCAAGGTCATATTTGTGTGTTAATACCAAAGCTTTTCCTACGCATATTTAATAACATATCCTCTCGACTTTTCGTACGTACTTAGATAATGATATTATTAAGGCGATAACTATTTGAATAGATAGGAGCTCAAATCTAGAAATATAAACATGCGTATATAATTATAGAAGTATAGGTTGTGGCAATTCGAAGTAGGACACGCCGAGGAGTCTGGACGGGCCTTATGACGTACGCTAGCCAACTAAAACTACAATCAAACTCAATTGAAAAAATAATAAACCTTTGTGAAATAATTTGCAACGTTTTTGGTCATAAAACTGGAGGTGAAACATTTCGTTGCTTTAAAAGTGCTCAAATTTCAAAACAATGTTATAACAGGATAAACTACAAAAATTCGCACACACGATCATGCGAATCGTATCACTGCATCACTGGAACTTATTTGGTCTCATTGTGGCCGCGTGCAACTGGATGAGTGAGATCAATGGACGATCGACCAATGAATGATCAGGTGGTTATAAACAAGTGAGCCGAATCTACCCGAAGCTGCCGAAAATGCCCGAGGTCAAAAAAATTCCACGGTAACCCCCATCGGGAACTAGGAAACTCATCAACAGGAAACTCATCTATAAAATCGTGGAACCCCAGTCTTGATCAGTTTCACACGTGGGGTGGACACTCATCAAATCTTCATGAACGAGCGACTCATCGAAAAATGGAATCCAATAAATTTATCCGTTTAATTCACTTATGAGTCAGTAAACATTTTTTTCGACTAGAATTCAGCACTGTCGAGACACTCCTCAAAAACTACCTTGAAGGAAACTCATAAACTCATCGAAAAGGAGCTGACGGGAAACTCGTCAAAAATGGTGGTAGTAGTAGACGGATATTGGTCTACTTTGGGTCAACTACCTGCCATTGTTACAGCTCAACGCCACCATGAAAAAAAAAAAAAAAAAAAAAAAACAAAAACTACCTGGCCTAAAACCTAACCTTCTAAATAATAGCCGAGACGAACTTACCCTTCTTTGTGACGAAAGGCTCCAATTAACTAGTCTCTCTAATCTCATAAAAATTGTTCGATATCTTCACAAATATTAATTGCTCACCATGCTTGTGTAGACGAGGACGTCGTAAGGATCCACTAAGGGCCCGTTTATCAATCACAGGGATAACTTCTAAGCAACAACAATGATACCCCACAAAACAGCCTTACAACACTGGTATTTTTCATTCTTCTTCGTATGTCCATGAGCAAAAAGTAGATACTTTAATAACACAACACAACAACAACTCCTGTTCTTTCGGTTTTTCCTGTGTGCTTATTTTTTCTTTTCTGGTTGTACGGAGAACGAAGTGAGTTGGTCGTTGATATGAGTAATTATAGAAATGAACAAGTAAAATATAAAAGTAAATATGCACAAGTTCTCTACGGAATTTGCCTGTTTACGGAAGTTGCAGAGCATAAAAGTCCCCTTGAACTATAGATTTTCTTCCAAACTACGGGAGTTTTACGAAAATTTGGAAATTGCGCTAATCTTGCCTACGATATCTTCCTCCTTGATCAGGTTCAGTTTCTAGGCTAGCATACAGACTGAAAAGAATTTATGACTGAGGAACCACCTAAAAACGAAAGGGTGAAGAATTCTTAGTTGTACAACAAATATATGGAAAATTATATTATAGTTCCCTCCGAAGCCCAGATGAATTTTGTTAGGCTGATCGAAGTTTCGATTTGGCCGTATTACCAAGGCATTCAAAAAATCAGGAGCACCGAAGTGTTTGTTTGCTATTATTGCTTATGATAATTTTTGAAATGTCGTTGGTAGGTATGATGGTGAGCTGTATATTATTGAATTTTTGTTGAAAATAAGGCTATTGCGATGGATCCAAAATTTTTAAAATACATATTTTCTACAATTTTCTTTATGAAACTCCAACTTCGTAAGTACCTGGTGCATTTTCTACACGTTACACACAACTTACCTCCAGGATAAATCGCTAACTGAGGGAGATGAGCCTCAGGTAAGGATTCCAAGCAGATAGCGGTATCTTGCAGGTAAATGTGAGTTTATAAACAGCCAACAGGAGTTACCCGAGTTCGCTAGTTACCCTAGAGTTTGCTGGGCTTTATCTGTTATTGATAAAAAAGGCCCCTAAGCCGGAGAGGAGGAGGGTTGAAGAGCGGATATACAGGGTGATTCCCTCGCAGATCCAAAAAAAAAAAAAAAAAAAATGGGTGAAACTTCATCAAAAGTGGAGTAAAATGCCGCCAACTGGATATTTTTATCTCAATCCGTTCTCGAGATATGATTTTTTAAAGGTTTTTTCAGGAAAACCGTGTTTTTTCCATTTAAACTCAAATTTCTCCACTTTACTTCATTCAAATTTAACTTTTGACCACATTTTCGGAATCAACATTAAATTTACTATAAGAATAGTGTACTTGGGTTCTTAAAAAGTACCATCCAAAGGCCCTCACATCAGCTCAAACATTGACGATCTTGAAAAAAGAATAGTTCTGAAAATCTTTAAAACTTTACTTCTCTTCCAAAACGAATCCTGGAAACTGGCAAATCTCACGAAAACTGCTTCGTCTAATAATCTTTCCAACGGTATAATCAAGTTTACTTTTTTTTTGTTATTTATTGGAGAAAATTATGTTTTAATGTTAAAAAATGTGGGTTTTTCAATGATATTGTTGGGTTTCTCGATAGAAGACCCTCCATGAACCTACGAGTATGGGGTCGGTTTTTATGTATTTTTTCACACTGGATCGAATGGAAACTCTTGCAGATCTCTCCAACTCCGTTATAACCGAGTTTTACACTTAAAATCGCAAATATTTAGTTTGTTTGTTACGATTAAACGTATGTGTGTTATGGGGTAAAACTAGTTAATTAAAGTGTAAAACTCGATTATAACGTAGTTGAGAGATCAGCAAGAGTTTCCATTCGATCCAGCGAGAAAAAATACATAGAAACCGACCCCATACTCGTTGGTTCATGGAGGGTCATCTTTCGAGAAAACCAACAATTTCATTGAAAAACCCACATTTTTCAACATTAAAACATAATTTTCTCCAATAAATAACAAAATAAAAGTAAAATTGATTATACCGTTGGAACGAGTATTATACGAAGCAGTTTTCGTGAGATTTGCCAGTTTCCAGGATTCTTTTTAAAAGAGTAGTAAAGTTTTAAAGATTTTCAGAACTATTCTTCTTTCAAAATCGTCAATGTTTGAGCTGATGTGAGGGCCTTTGGATGGTACTTTTTAAGAACCCTAGGACGCTATTCTTATAGAAAATTTAATGCTGATACCGAAAATGAGGTTGAAAGTTAAAATTAAATGAGGCAAAGTGGAGAAATCCGAGTTTAAAATGAAAAATCACGGTATTCCTGAAAAAACCTTTAAAAAATCATATCTCAAGTACGGATTGAGATAAAAATATGCGGTTGGCGGCATTTTACTCCATTTTTGATGTAGTTTCACCCAAATTTTTTTTTTTTTTTTTTTTTTTTTTTTTTTTTTTTATCTGCGAGGGAATCACCCTGTATATGTTTGGTATTCGGTGTGCACCATCTCTGTGTTGATGTACTTAGATTCTGATGCACCATTTTTCCTAGATAGGTATAATATCTTGTTAAGTACTGTGCGACTGTTGAATTTAATTTAATTTTAATAATTTCCTCTTTTTATGTGCCTACGTATATATACAGTTATATTTAGGTAATTTACTTCTAATGAACTTCTTTTAATGAACGAGTTTCTAATTGAGAAATAATAAACCATTGTAAAATAATTTGTACGAAAATAAAAGCTATTTAACCCTTGATTTCCCGTATTGTGATTTACTACATTAACTCTTTCAATCGCCTTGGTTGATGAGGGGATTTTAGCGAATTTTCGTAGAAAATGAAGTAATTGCAATGGCTCCAAAAATTATAAAATGAAAATTTTCCAAAATTGTCTACATGGAAACCCGTTTTGAGGCTCAAACTATTCCTGGAGTTTGCGGTTACATATGAATGTGTATGTATGTACACATATAGGTATAAGTACATTTAATTTTTTTCCAACTGAAATAATGAGTTTGTTTGCCTTCATTTTTTATGGAACTAGGTATTTCTCATGTGTGTTAGGCGTATGTGGGTATAATAAATCCGAAAATGTAAATTTTCACCGCTTCCACGGAAAAAACTCATGCATAGATATGTCTTTTGGCAATTATTTATTTGTTTTCCTTACTGCAATTATTTTTCGTAGGACCCATTATGCTACTTAACTTGTAGGTAAGATAAGAAACAGTAGGTCAAATCACTTAAATTAAAAATTCGAATTGTTTTGTTGTTGTTTCGTTATTGCTAAGAAATAGTGACTTCCACATTTTCTGGATAGAGTTGCGTGATTCGTAACGCAATGAAAGTAGGTAACAACCTAGTTAGTTACCCATTACATTTTGTGATCACGATCACGCTTATTTTGTCATGACCCCCACCCAAAAGACATATCTATGTGAATTGTGAAATCATTGGATCGCAGAATAAGGAAATTCTCTTGAAATTGAGGGAGTTATGTGTGTTGTAAGAATGTGTTGGGCTTGAGGATTCAAGAGCCCAATGTTACGGAACATCCCGTTCCTCTAGGAACCGTCGTCAGCTGATGCATTTGTCTCTGGTGAAAGTGCACGTCCTCCGTCTGACGGTGATCACTTGAAGCCGGACGGAGAAAGTACTTTAGGGCCAAACGATGAATCTCTGGCGGAAAGTGAAAATAAAACTATAGGTAATGTCTTTCTTAAACGGCTTGAGAAAGTTGAGTGTTAATGTCATGAACATTGTCGAACGGCCCGATGGGCTTATCGCACATTACGCCACGGGAGAGGCAGTTACATTGACATCACGCAACCCCGAGAATACCTATACTTCTACTATAGGTAAATTATGTTTAAGCTAAGCTACATGCATGAGTGAATATCAATTATTTCCAAAGGTCGTAAAATACCAAATAGGATCGGCCATCTGACAACCCATCATGGGTGAGTACCTTACTAAGAATGTGTTGTTTATACAAACTGACACTCCAATATAAATTTATTTAGTTAAATGTGTTATATTCACATGTTGATTATTACGTTGTGTTGTCAACAAATAAAATCACTTAGCCTCTAAAATCTATCAAAGATAGTCGTTCTAATTTCACTTATAAAAATAACTAACTCTGCTAAAATAAAATTCACTAAAAATCACATATTTACAAGAGGTTATGCTCCTAGCGAGCTTCCACTGAAAAGTAGTAAAAAATAAATAGGTACAAATATAAATCAAGTACCTACCATGAGCGTAAAAATTGAAACGCTAAATAAAGACAACTTTGACACTTGGAAAGTCCAAATGGAAGCCCTGCTTGTCAAGAATGATGTGCTCGGATATGTCAATGGAAGAAAAAAACGTCCAGTCGTCACTGAAGGAAATCAAGACACCATCAAAGCAGCAGAAGAATGGGATGACACCGACTTGAAGGCACGAGCGGACATCATTTTAGCAATATCACCTTCGGAGATTAAACAAGTAAAAGATTGTATAACATCTAGAGAATTATGGTTGAAATTAGAAAGTATTTACCAATCCAAAGGTCCTGCTAGAAAAGCCACCTTATTAAAGCAATTAATTTTATATCGAATGAAAGAGGATGGCAACGTTAGGGATCATCTTGCAAAGTTTTTTGACGCAGTAGATAAATTAAAAATGATGGA
The DNA here is from genome assembly GCA_030762985.1 of Adelphocoris suturalis. Classification (NCBI taxonomy): domain Eukaryota; kingdom Metazoa; phylum Arthropoda; class Insecta; order Hemiptera; family Miridae; genus Adelphocoris; species Adelphocoris suturalis. The sequence goes on from CM061046.1 coordinate 65,327,240, forward strand.
AGTTACAATACACCCTGATATGCTATCTGTAATACTTCTTTATAGCCTCCCAGATAGTTATAACAACTTCAGATGCGCCATTGAATCGCAAGATGAACTGCCAGATCCTGAAATATTGAAAATAAAAATAATACTCGTAGAACAAGGGGATGCTAGAATAGATAATAGTTGGAATTTAGAGGCAATGACAGCGAGGGGTAATAATAATTATAGAATACATTCTTCTAAAGGTAAAGAAAACTATCAAAATAGATTACATACAGAAAAACGACAAAACCACGAAAAACAAAACTATCAGAATAGGGAATGGACTGCTTATAGGCCGCAAATCGATAACCGAAATTGCCCGTACTGTAGTAGGCGAGGTCATAAACCATCTTCCTGCTATTACAGACCAAAGGCAAGAAAGGTAGAAGAAAGGGACAACAGCTTATTCACTGAAGAATTTGCTTTGAAAACCAACTCCAGAGTATGGTGCTTGGACAGTGGATGCAGCTCCCACATGTGCAACGAGGATGAAGCGTTCACGTCTCGAGAACCCATTTCTGATGGAAAAGTAAACCTCGCAAATAATGAATCGACAAAAATTCAAGGTAAAGGTACAGTTAAAATAGCTATAACTAGAGATGAAAACGTAAAAATTATGACACTAAATAATACACTACATGTACCTGACTTACGTACAAACCTCATGTCAGTGAGTAAAATAACTGATAAAGGGCATGCCGTAGTATTTACGAAAAACGAAGCTGTAGTTCAAAATGATGAAGGCAGAATAATACTGACCGCAAAACGTAAAATAATTTATATTATGTTGAAGAACGAGGTATCGAGAATTGCCGTGTAATTTCACAAAAAAGAAACATTAATAATATCGAAGAATGGCATCAACGTTTAGGTCACCTGAATGAAGGAAGTATGAGAGAAATCGTAAATCACCGTAGGGCACTAGGAGTTGAATTTAGTGGACAACTATCTACCTGCAAAGTATGTGCCATGGGGAAAATGGCACAGAAGCCATTTCCAACAAAATCTTTTAGAACTTCTAAAATTCTGGAAATCATTCATACAGACATTTGTGGACCTATGCGAACATCATCCAAGAAAGGTTCAAATTATTTTTTAACATTTATTGATGACCACACACGTTGGTGTGAAGTAAGATTTGTGAAAAACAAAAGTGACGTTCTAAATGAATTTATAAAATATAAAAATTTAGTTGAAAATCAAAAAGGGGGTCGTATAAAATTTTTACAATCAGATAATGGAAGCGAATATAGAAATAAAGCGTTTGATGAATTTTTAGATAAAGCAGGAATAGGCAGAAGATTGACTGTGACACACACTCCAGAACAAAACGGTATAGCAGAACGAAAAAACCGGTCGCTTGTTGAAACTGCGAGATGTATGCTGATCCAGTCAGGACTGCCACCATCATTCTGGGCAGAAGCCATTTTTACTGCAAATCACGTTCGGAACAGGTGTCCTTCAAGAAGTTTGGATGGAAAAACACCATTTGAAATGTGGACAGGTAAACCCCCTATTCTAACCCATTTTAGAACATTTGGTTGCAAGGGCGTTGCTCTTGATAAATCACCAACCAAAGGAAAATTTCAGCCACGAGGGAAATCGTGTATTTTTCTTGGTTATTCGGAAAGATGTAAAGCGTACAGAATATTTTTGGAAGAAGAAAGAAGAATAACTGAAACAAGAGATGTAAGGTTCCTGGATGAATTTCAAAAAGAAAATCAATATGAAGAATTCGAAACGAAATTGAAGAAAGAAGCAACTGAGAGTAAATCAATTACAATACCACTGAAGAATACAAATTCAAGAAACGAACAAGAAGGAGATAATCAACAACAAAATTTAGAAGACGCTGATGAATATGACACAGCTGATGAAGAACCCGACCCGATAACTTCCACTACCAACGATGAGCAGCCAGTAGTTTCCAGCCGAGGGAGGGGAAGGCCTCGGATCATTCGGTCTGGAAATCCTGGTAGACCACGGAAATTTTATAAGCCAGTTCAACCGCAGAATTGTACATTGGCGGATGAGGAAATCATTGAGAATCGTTTTCAAATAAATGCAAAAAGTTGCGGACAAATCCGTGACAGATGCAATGAACAGCCCAGAAGCAAACTATCTAACCAAGAATCAGACACAGCATTTGGACACGAAACAACAACATTCCTCATCAATTCCTAAGACAATGTTCATATCACACAATGCACATTCATTATCTGTCAACCGAATCCATGATTCCTGATGTGTTGACAAAAGGGTTGCCTGGAGCAAAACACCATGTTTTCACAAGTGAACTTGGAGTTACCAGTTTGAGGGGACGTGTTGTTTATACAAACTGACACTCCAATATAAATTTATTTAGTTAAATGTGTTATATTCACATGTTGATTATTACGTTGTGTTGTCAACAAATAAAATCACTTAGCCTCTAAAATCTATCAAAGATAGTCGTTCTAATTTCACTTATAAAAATAACTAACTCTGCTAAAATAAAATTCACTAAAAATCGCATATTTACAAGAGAATGCAAAATTCATTTTACTTTCATAACACACGAAATTTTAAAGAAAAATATGGGTATGGCCGGAAAATTGTTATTTGAAACTCCACCTATAACTGAATCTGGACCCAAACAAAAATTGCATTTATTTTATAAGATCAGATACACGTATATATTTGCATCAATACTCCAATGAAACTATCTTCTATCAAGTACTGGTGGAACTCGAACAATAATAACAAACTGCATCATTACTTACTATATTCCCTGTAATAATATAATCTAGTTCAATCGTTAAAGGTTAAAAGAGATTTCAGCTATTTATCTCGTACAATAACATATTTTGTTATCATCCACAATCGTGTTTCTGTTCTTTTATCAAGCCAAAGTTACCCATCTTACCCATGCTTGGCCCTGTTGGGTGGACTTCATACTACAAAGTCTTCGAAATGCAATTAGAAAGAATTTAGCAGCGATTCTTGAGATATTTGGGGTACAAGCCTTGTTGTCAACCATCTGAAATCCTGGATTTTCCCGGGTAAGGCTGTAAACGGGGTTTCAACTCGTATTCCTCCACAAGCTTCTGCTCGAGCCCTGCCTATGCCCCTTCCGTAAAAAAATCTACGATGATTCCGAATATAACCCATGTTCTTATACCTAAAGTGGCTCATTGATGAGTATTTTTATTTGTTGAAAAAACCTCGTTTTCAGCAAAACGATCATTTTTTTCTCCTGTAAAAACAATTCATAGCGATTTTAGTCCAACAGAAAAGTTGTGGAGTATTAAGTTCTTCGATTGATCACCATAAAATTTTTAATTAATCGATTTATAAGAGAGTTAATTGAATTTCAAAGTTTTAGTGTATTCGGACAATACCATTTATTCTCCAAATAAAATTAAATCTTTACATCTGAAGCAAGACGCTGGCTGTTAAGTTTGAACAGCGTGCTCCAGATGAGCCTGTACTGCCTCTTTTTTGCTCACACGGTCCGCCGAAACCAAAACTCCAGCCACTTCTCCAGTAGGAGAGGCGCCACTTCACTGCGAATAGCAACTGTGTCAGTAGTATGAGCAAACATGCTCAAGATTTTTAAACGAGAACATACTCTTGTCAGCCTTAACTTTTTAGCGAAACAAGAAACATTACCTAGCAAGACCGAGCACTATACTAACAGTTTAATTGAATGCACTGTTGATGGCATAATTTAATTTAGAACACGCTTTCCAGGGGCACAATGAAATTATTTAAATGATGAGAATTTTCCACGTAGTGCATATAACGATTCCCCGGGAAGAGGAAGAGTTGATATTTCTTATCGCGGTAGTGAACAGTAATTATGATGATGGTCGTAAAATCGCTCCACTTTTAGCAAGCTGGGAAACGTCATGTTTGAACACGTGGTACCACTAGATCTGAAGGTTTTGAGCTGTCCGAAGTCCGAATTCATCAACTCTGGGGATCCATGTACACATCATTGGAAGTCCTAGCCGATTTCAATGATTTAATTTTTTAGATGTTGTTCTCCTAGATTCCTTAAATTTCACACTGTGTGTCGTTAGACATTTTTACTTACCAGTCGATAATAATGTCAATGGACCTCTTTGCCTTATCACATCAGGTGCCTGGATATCCCATCTTTTTCCGACTTCTTCTATTTGTCGTGATTCCTTTACTATTTGCAATATACAAAAAAATATATTAAAATTACAATGATACTTTACGAGAGATTACTAGTATATGTTTGAAGACTGTTATGATATGGCTGCTTAATTTCCTCAAACCGGATAAAGCGGTTCTTTTACACTACCTATTCATTATTCACAATTTTCATTTTGAAAAATAGTTCGTGACGCAGCAATATATATAGACCAGTAATATACCAGAAGAAAGCGATCAGAAGGGTTATATAACCCAGAAATTAGATGGCTTTGGACAACGATTTACAGCGTTTTACTGGATTTATAAAATAATGCAAATCGGAAAATTGTTCTCAGACTAGGCATAATAAAACATTGGATCGTAGCGGACAGACCTTGTAAAACGTCAATACATGAAGCGAAACCTCCGCAAATTGGCTGGTGAGTTTCGAGTGTTGATTTTCCTCTTTTGATCATTGAGTCATCTTAAATGACGTTGATGAAATCAGATATTTTTGAAACTGAGATAGGTATTCGATTTCAGTAGAACAACATGATGGTTAAAAACTGGTCAAATCGGCCTTTGAACACAGGAATATAGACCAAACTTCAGATGATTCTGTTCGATCGTATTTCGGTCCACTTGTTTATATACCTGCTGCTTAAAAAGCTGATTAGCAATCGATATAATGCTGGACTGAAGATTATGATTGTGAATGAGATTATTCCAAAAAATATCTAGAAAAAAAACCGAAAAACAATTGGTTTGTTATTAAAGTATTGCACATATGAGCAAAAGAAATTTAAGTACCCAGAAAAAAAGTCTGCCAAGTTGGGTGGGCAGTATTACATCCTCACATATTGTAACGTGGACGTATAGCACTAGTTGAAGGATAAAGTACTAGCCGAAATGACTGATAAGTCTACATTATAAGAAAATAATGTTTGCGCATGCGCACAGACTACTATTAATCCAACGGCAATGAAATCTACAGAGGAACTTCTATGAGCTAAACCGCATAATCCTTGAAAATTTTAAGAAAATCGGTCCTTTAGTCTCGGAGTTTTGTCTGTGTCTACCAATTTTAGTTTTGCGCATGCGCTATATTATTACTCCACCAATCGTGATATAATCAATATTGAATTTTCCCGGAACATATACCCATATACTCCTCGAATTTGAAAGAAATCAGACCAATTGATGATAAGAAGTCGACGTTATAATAAATTCTCATTTGCGCATGCGCGTAGGCTACTGTTGATTGGACGGCATTGAAAATTGTAGGGGACCGTCGATGAGCTAACACGCACAACCCCTGAAAATTTTATCGGAATCGGACTGAAACGTGGTATAGTTTTGGGCGCGACAAGGGTTTACCACAAACAGACAGACACGGAACCAAAATTGATCAGCTAGCTCCGTAACGCAAAAAGCAAGTGGAAATTTTGATTTTGGAGGACAAAAACGGACGGTAAACCTACGGTTCTACAGTCAGATAATTTAATAATGATTAATTTTACACATTATTAGTTCATTATGGTTACTCAGCAATATTAGTTTATAACTGAGCGTGATAAATCAGCTTTCCTTGACACTACAGAGGCTTAGGGATTATGAGATGCAGTGATAAAATGAGAGCATTCCAAAAAGTGGCTAACGATTTTCCTGCTATGAAAACTAAGGGAGTTACACTGCCCTAGTAATGCATTGGTTGTACGTGGAAATCAATAGAAAACCCCACCGTGACGTGACGAAAACAAATGGAAATGTCCTGTTAATCATTATTAAATGATAAAATTCTTTCGACTTCAATCACGAACGCAAAGCTTCCCTACCTTCAGTAGTGAGGAAGCAAAAAAAAAAAAAAAGAATTAATTGAAAAAACCTGTATTGATCAGTCAATGAAAGTTTCATGATTTCAAAAAAAAACCTTAATCCTCGATCGGGGGTCTAAGGTCTATCCTTTGATCTTCAAAACTAAAAATAGTCGGGGGAAACCCACCGTGACCTTACCGTTGAGGCGCGCATTTCTGGAGCTGAGGGTCATTAGTTTGTTCTCGAGTCGGGGTAAATATTTCCACCGGTCATTAGCAAAGAGAAGCTATTTGTCGAACGAGGATGACAATATTATTTAGAATTCAGGTATAACGCCACCATGTGGGGATCGGAAATTGGTATTTCGGTCATCTGGGGTACCGGGTCATGGTGCTAAGGCGCCGACTACTGCTTCTAACTTCCGGAAGTTGTGCATGATCATCATTTTTGCGATGTTTATCTAATCACCATTCTGTAGCTGTAATGTGAACTTTAGTGAGTCGACCGAAAATTATTGAAAGGGGTCAAGTTTATAGGTACCAAGTTCCTCCGTGTATGGAAATGTCGGAGGTAGGTAATGGTTCCAATAAGCTTCGTTCTCAGTGTGCGTTCTGCCAGTTCGGAACGGTTCTGAGCAAGTTCGCAGTGTTTTGCGAACCCAGTTCCGAACGGTCCTGACTGTACCCGTTATTTTTTCGGAACTGTCAGAACTTGAAGGCACACCGCATACGCAGTTAACGCATGCGCATTTAACAATTTTTGGGACCTCGTGGAGTAAACAGCTAACTCTCTTCTTCTTCATCGAAATCAAACTTAATAATACTTTATTCTCTATACGTTAGTATAAAGTACCTATTCTATGACCGAAATGTCAACTTGCTCGTCAAGTTCGGAAAGCGATAGTTTTGACGATGGTGTTTCATGGTTTGTAGACTATTAGGACGAGATTGAAGTTATAGTTGGATCTCGTCTACATCCACGAAATTCAAATTTTTTCGAGTACGTGGATTTTTTTTTTCTGGCATAATAAGTAATATTCACGGGCACTAAAAATATTCTGAAAAGGAGCACCAGAAGGTATCACGAGTTGAGGAACGCGCACTGAGAACTAGAAGCTATAATTTTGTATGCTCCGGTATATGATTAATGATACATTTAACAGTGCCTGCAATACACCATCAAATTAAATGACTGTTGATAAAATGTTCTGTTGACATAATTTGGGCGCTTCGTTTGAACTGTTGCGCGATCGTACTTTATCTCATCTTCTCTTTCGAGGACTGTAGATACAATGATGTAAAGTCCCAATCTGGAATGGTTGCTTAGAGTACCTACTTCCTTATCCACACGTACTTTACGTTCAGGTCTGTTTGATTTACAAGTTTTCCACTAAACTGAAAATATACATGCACTAAACCAAGAACGAATTCGTACACTAATTCATGTACCTATTGTTTGAAGTTGCACGTAGAATGGTTCCATCGATAAAAAAGTGAAAGATTGCAATGGATTCTTTATAGGTATGCGGAAACGTATAACATAATCAATTGTGTACATAAATATGATTATGTTATAAAAATATGAATTAGATACATCAAATATGCAGGGTGTCTTCAGAACTTTTGGGACAAACTCAAGGAGTCGATTCTAGAACTTATTTCTAATCGAAATTTACTCGTAGAAATTTATTTTTGAACGCTTTGTTTTCAAGTTATTTTATTTTTAATTTTTTTTTTTTTTTTTTTTTTTTTTTTTTTTTTTTTTTTTTTGTGTTTTGTACCTTATGACACTAAAACGGCCATATTTCCCTTTGGAAATACTATAATCTCAAACCAAAGAACACCTTTGAAAAGACCGTAAATTTCCAATAACCCTGATATAAATAAATGTTGATGTGGTTTGTTTAAATTGGTCAAAAAAAGGCCAAATTACAAAATTAGAAAACATATTTAAAATCGACGTTTTTCCTTCCGTTTTTCTTCTACCGGCATGCGGATTTATCGGCGTGTACTTTTCAGAAAAAAACTTTCCCAAACTCTCAGCTTTGAACGGTATGGTCAATTTTACTTTTACTTTGCTAATTGAGAGGGAAAAGTATGTTTGTACGAGTATGTTGAAAAACGTGGTTTTTTCCTATGAAATCGAGGGTTTTCGTGAGAAATCATCCCTTAAGAGAATACGGGACCGGTTTCTTCGTATTTTTCCATGCTGAATCGAATGATCATACTCGGAGATCTCTCCAACTCCGTTATAACCGAGTTGTACACTTTAACTCGAGAATTTTTAGTTTGCTTTTTATACTCAATTTCACGTGTATTAAGGGTAAAACTAGGTAGTGAGTTAAAGTGTAAAACTCGGTTTTAACGTAGTTGGGGAGATCTGAAAGTGTTAAAAGTCGATTCAGCGCGAATAAAATACGAAGAAACCGGCTCCAAACTCGTAGTTTCATAGAGGGACATTTTTCATTGAAACCCTCGATTTCGTTGAAAAAAAAAACCGTGTTTCCTAACATACGAAAATACTTTTCTCCCCCATTAGCAATGTAAAAGTAAAATTGACTAAAATGTTCAAAAGCTGACAGTTTGAGAAAGTTTTTCTCGGAGAGTGCACGCTAATAAATCCCCATACCGGTAGCAGAAAAACGGAAAGAAAAACCTCAATTTCAAATGTTTTTTAATTTTTTACTTTGGCCTTTTTTGATCAATTAATACAAACCGAATCATTTTATATCAGGGTTATAGGAAATTTAACGGTATTTCCAAAGGTGTTCTTATTTTTTAATTTACAGAGATTAAAAAGTGAGTTATGGCCGTTTTAATGTCATAAAGTACAAAACACGAAAAAAATCCACCCATGTTTTGTTACGTTTTTGTCCCTAAATTTCTGTACACAGTCTGTATAACATTGCTACGTTTTTTATATGACGTTCACTGAGGGGGATGGATGCCAGTTAAAACCACGATCTCCATATTAGCATTAAATAAAACAAGGTGTTTTGTAACCTTACATTTTCAGGTAGGCTGATTGTGGTTGTGCGACGGATAATGTGGCTGCGTGAAATGCTAGTTCTAATTTTTTATGTGGTTCGATTCAGTCAGGAAGTTTGTTTGCTAGGTATACGTTTCTTTCAATCAGATCGAAAATATAGTAAAGGTGCCTCATGAAAATCCAAGAACATATTTCGATTGCGAATCATGAATTGCACAATAAAAGTTGAAGATGGGAATGCTACTTTAATTTCTCATGAAAGTGAGAGATCGTATGTAATTTAATCCACAGCCGTCAAGATTACCAGAAAAGTGTCTAGTTGGCTGCACCAGTCTGTCAGCTTACTACGTTTCTACCTTGCTACTCAGTACCAACCCTTGTGCAGGTTAGAACTACTTACGATTTCACCTATATTATTTTATTCTAACAGCTGAAATATTTTGCTGACAGCTTTCCGTACCAATCAAACGATAGAAGCGTTGTATAACGGATCATATAAGTTGACACTGAAATTTCAGTGTTCCCTTCTTTCCTTTAGTGTTTCTTTTCCTGCTTCAAGTACATATTTTATTTATTCAAGTTTTATATATCAATCATCAACTGACTTGAGTGGTCCTTATTGCGGCAAAAGAGAAATAGTTTTGAGGTAGTGGAGGTGAGGAGGTGGAAACGGCATTCCTTAATTTATAGCAAAAACGTTAAATGAAGAGCTGAAAAATTGAAGAATAACGTTTCCATTACCCCACATCCACTAGGTACACTGAAACTGAAAACATGACAGCACCCAAACAGCATCCAATAGAGAAATAAGTAAATTTGTATTCTTTATGCTGCCATTAAATTGCCTGCCCTTTGATTGCCTCGAGCTTATCGGTTATTTTAACAACTTTTTTGTTAGTCGTTTTGCCTATTTAAATGTGGGCGATTTATCGAAAGGCATGGAGCACCCCTTCTCTGCAGAATTGATTTCCCAAGACATGATAGTAGAAAAGTAACTTGAACAAAATCAAACTTCACAGTACGATTTCATTGCGTTCTTTATAGCTCCCGTATGTTTATGTCGCGGTGAGTAACCTTTTGTTGCAAGGAAAGTAACCAACCTTTGATTTCAAACCACGAAACTGATCTTACAAATAAAACATAAATGAGTCAGCAGCCAATAGAATCATCATAAGAAAAAGGCATAGTCAAGAGAAAAGGCTATGAAGACTTGCAAAGTTTTACTGCCTTTCGAAATATTGCTTTCGCTATTTCATCGTTTCACGTTCTCTACCTAATTTCACATCCCTTCACATTGTAAGTTCATAGAGAGAAAAATTTCCCCTGGCTCTCACCGGAAACACTAAACATACTTAAACTCCGTAGTGATTTTCATTTGTTCACTTCATTTAACGAAATGCAAGCACAATAATTACGTCAAACAGCACAAAACCAGAAAAAACTAAAACTAAATTAAAAGAAGTTCCAGTCATACCTACAGCATGATCACACGAGCCAATGTTCGTAATTGTTCGCTTTACATTAATGCTACATTACGTCAAAATTTGAGTATATTTGTGTGCGCAGTAACTTTTAATTAGTGAATCATTCGAAAAAGACTATGTCTTAATAAGAAAAACGGTATTAACACCAATGTTAGGATTTCAAACAATTGTTGCAGTTTCTACCAATTGAAACCAGTGTGTTTTATTTAATTTTTAATAAAATTCAAGTAATTGTTTGGCATAATGTTGTGATAGAGTTTTTAGACCGTACCGCCGTTACTATTTTTAGCCGTTTTGCCATTTTTAGTGATTTAGTGATTTGCAATAATTTTTTTTAACTATACAATTTGTTGTGCCCAAAAGGTGCTGCCCAACGAACTCATTCTTTCTTTAGGAATGCTTGATTCTTTTGCGAAAGAACAGATTTTTTATTCTTTACCTCGGCGAGAGTTATCGTCAGGAACGACTACATACGTACATGTAGCCATATTTGCACACACACTTTTTTTTTTTTTTTTTTTTTAAGAAAACCCCTCGAAGGCGGAGGGTGCACATGCACATGGTCGTGGTCATGACCTTGATGTTATTGGTCGCCACTCCTGTTAGCTCTGAAATCGCTTGCTGCATGTCATTTCTGTCGTACTTGTTTACCTTAGCCAGCAAGGTCTGCTTCATGTCCACACTGCCACTGAAAACCTGGACATCCAGTATAATAGCAGACCCGTCTGGTTTGAGGGCAACGATATCCAGCTTATTGCCCCGGTCACTTGGCATGTGATACAGTCCCTCCCTTACTACATCCCAACCCCTGAGTGACACAGCGCCTGCAATCTGCTTGTCAACCGCATCATGACGGAGAATGCAGCCACCATGAGTCCCCGGACACTGCTGCACAACATGGTACAGGTTTCCATTTTTACCCCGACAGGCACGGCAAAGGGTGTCTACTGTCCCGCAACTGCCCCTTGAACACCTCACCGAGTAGTCACCTAGACAGCGTGACAATGGCGACAGTCGCGGGCCCCAATGCCCTCTAAGCCCATTCTACCCACTGGGAACAAATGGGGGATTCAGAGTTCTTCACCATCTACAGACTCATGCAGAGCAGCAACGAACTCAGCAGGTGAGCTGGGCTTTGGAGCAGTTGGTATTGCTTGGTCGCACCACAACAATTGCTGCCTGACAAAGTCAAGGTCAGCAGCTGTGCGGGCGACCTCCAGCTCGAGCCCCTGAGTCCAAGCAGGCGCTGAGGGTGTAAGGATAGGATGCTGGCCGAAAGAGAGACAATACCAAGCCCACCGACCTCGACCGGAGCATGGATGTAGGTACTTGGAACACCAGGTGGGAAGCCTACCCAAGAGCACGTACAGCAGATCGAATTTTACGATGTAACTCAAGCAGCCTCCTCGCAGTAAGCCATCCAAAGACTGACCCATAGGTTAGCTTTGGCAGTAAGTACGTACGAAGGAGCCGCAGCTTCTGCTATGGCTTCAATGGAGCTATGGTGACACGAGCTAATGCTCCACCAAGGTCCACACGGCTTGCAGCTATAGTGGCCACACCCATGAAGTCGACCCCAAGGTACCGCCAGACCTCCAACACGGATCGGGAGGGGATCGGTGTCTGTCCTAAGACAAAGCACTCCTGATCCACACACACACACACACACACACACACACACACACACACACATATATATATATATATATATATATATATATATATATATATATATATATATATATATATATATATATATATATATATATATATATATATATATATATATATATATATATATATATATATATATTGCTATGGAAAAGCGTTTAAATCTAAAAATCGTTTCAGAGTGCCTCAAAACGGATTTCCATTAAAACAATTTTGGCAAATTTTTATTTTAAAATTTTAGAGCCATTGCAATAGAATAGCCTCATTTTCTACAAAAATTAAATTGAAATTGCATATCCTGGTGTTATGGCATCTGGATGCGTCTGGGAATGGTTCTGGGAACCGATGAGAGATAAAGACCGTACTCTTTTTTTTTTTTTTTTTTTCAGCGTAGGTCAAGTTTTAACGGAAACCCTCTTGCCGAAAATTGTCATCCAACAACGCCACGAAAAAATGAAATGAAAGAACGAATTATACAAGATACAAAATGATCATAATAAGTTTCCAAGGCGTGAATAGCTATAATTGAGAATAGAATATATTAATTACCACCGTGAGAAGATATCACTATTTTAGATCTACTTCCTAACACTAAACACAATAAAATGGGCCTTAGGTTTCTCATGACGATGATAACAAGGAAGAATCGGATGTGCCGTCAACGTATTGTAAAATTAACGGAAAAAACTTTCTTTGGTGAGATTTTGGAAGGAGCGGTTCCTTTTAGAGTTCGGTTGGATCAGGATCCTGGGGTCCTCCATCATTACCCTATGACCCACATCCCCCACGCCTCGCGGCCACGATTACCGGTTCGACGTTTTATCAATTTTTATTCATTTTTTTCCAATTGTGTCCCAAACCGCTCGACGCTTTTTCTTTTCGTGGAGGCAGGCAGTGTGCTTTCTCAATACAACTAGTAGTTGAAATTAAACTCTTAATAAACTTTTATTTCCTTTCAAAACTCCTATATGTTTAGCGATATCTCTATTGCTTTTTTTATTGTTACTCAAAAAATAACGTTTTAGCAAATTTTCGTAGAAAACAAAGCATCTGCAATGGCTCCAAAAATTTATATTTATTCAATTATATATGTGTCCTTCCAGGCGATAACTCTTCTTAGGATTAAGATAAAAATTTGGTTCTTGCGCCAAAAAATCAAGCTTGCCAAACGAAAGGACGAGTTTGTTGGCCAGCATTTTTTGAGTACATTAAATTGGTTGAATTTCGAAAAAAGAGCTGAGAAAAATCACTAAAAATAGCAAAAAACGGCAAAAAATCGTTAAATCTATATTTTTTAGCAGAATATTGCCCAAATAAAGTTTATTAACTATAAAATAGAACATAAAAAAATTTATGTAAAAAATTATACAGAAAAATTTACTTTAATTTCATTAAAACGGGCTAAAAAAAATTGATGAAAACGGCAAAATAGTTGAAAATCCAATATCTCTGTTTGAATCGCAGAATGTTATTTAGAACGAGTTTTTTGCCTTTAAATTGGTAGTTAACAATTTCTTTTCCCTCAAAGTCCTTAATTTTCTAAAGAATATAACATAATATAGTACGATAATTTACGAAAATTCACTCATATGATCATGCTGCATGACTTGAACTTATGTATAATGATGAACCACTGCCACAATCACAATTGGTCAACATGGGTTGGGGTGTACATCATCGATATTTTTATAATCCAGGTTATCGAATGAAGCATTAATATTTCAATATAAAGACATTTGAAGGATTGGAGATTCGGTTGTTATGAGAGAAATCGGATTTGTTAACCTACATGTATATATTCAAGCAACAGGATCTCAAAGGTGTTGTTCACATGAATAATTAATATATTTTAGCCGGTTACCAGTGCGTTGCCCACCCACACCTACGGGTCATTTTTTTTCTAAATGCACTTTGTGATTTTCACCCAGCAGTCCCCAAATGGCTTCAATTCAAAAATTCAGCAATCTAGTTTCAGGATGTACCTAATTAATTTACCAACAATGCGTTTTCTGAATATAATCTTAGTTACATTAAATCTATTCCCGACCAACATTGCTGCAGTTAATATGGCGTTTTGTATAACAATTTTTGAACAACTATCTTAGCGAATAAAAACTGCTCGACTCAACTTACCACAATCGTTTCGGTATCGTTTAATGGGTTATCGAAAGTTGTTTACGCGTGAACACGCCCCATCCTCAAAACGTGTAAAGTTCGACGCATTTCAGGTTTTTCCTTAATTACAAAGTTGTATACCCTGGTGACGTCGTTAGGGAAAGCCGAGTTCTCGATGAAGAAGTAAGTGTAGAGGATTGTTATATAGCCTATGTGTTAACCAGAGACCTTAAGTCCATGTATAATTTCAGCTCAATGGGTTCAGTAGTTTTTACGAGATTGAGTAACACACACACACACACACACACACACACAACACACACAAAGACAGACACCATTAGATATTCATATAACAGTAGAGATAAATCAACTAATTACAGTAACCGTATTTGGTCAAAAGGTAAGAATTTAAATATGAACTAAGTAGGGCCATGACACAGTGAATCCCCAACTAAGATAAGCGAAATTCATCGAATATTTATAGAGGTACCATATATAAGTATAGCTTTAATATATTCACGGTTAGTATTTCCCGTTTACGATGAATGTATATTATATATGAGAAATGCTAACCATGTGTATATACTAACCATTTATATATACTATACATAATGAGAATTTGACAGTACTGGTGTGAATGCTCTTTCGATGAAGTCTGTTATTGACGAGAAAATTTTGTGCCAAGTTTGGAAATCTTTTTGGCTGGTTCTTGAATTTTCCCGGAATTTCCAATCTTGGTTAATCCTCAATTTCACAGATTTATTATCATTTTTGTAGAATTCGCTTCGATCTTTTTGAAGGCCAATGAGCGGAGGAAGTTGTTCGGAATGTAAATTATTATAGTAGTTTGATGTATTAATTCTGAATGTTGATATTAGCTGCATTTATTTCCCAGATATCATGATCTTATTGGGGTCGAGTGCACATGTTGTATAAATTATATTGTGGGGAATTCTACTCACTTTGGCTTGTGCTTTTTGTTGTACCTAATGTATTTATCGAGGTTCCTAGAAACCGTATGTCGAGATACTGGATAAGGAGCTATTTTTCTCTGTTGGATTTAGGTTTATTATTTTCATTGATGAACCTTAGTAATCAACCAAGATAGAAAGTTAACTCCCGCAAAATTTGGCGGCTTACGTTTCGAGATTCGTAAAATCCAAAAATCAGTGTACATCTATATTTAGAAAGTTCCTACTTGTAAAATACATACATAATATCTCAGCGGTATCTCTTCTCATGATAGGATTGCTTGAACGAAAGCTCATCGTTTTGAACAATAGGCCGTTGAGGCGCCAACTCTGCAATTTCTAAAGCATCACGCTCGGAAATCCGTCCGTATTACTGACTTCTTGAGCAAGGCAAAGCATTTTACGGACAAAACATTTTACGGACTGCGCTGCCCGGGTCTCGACAGAAGCTATTTGCCGCCGCTCGAAAGACTATTCTCGAACCAGCTTTCACCCTCGAAATCTTCGTGGAGTCCGAAAGAATTCGCCTACAATAACATAAATACAAATGTCTTCAGCAAACAATGATCCGCTACTTGTATTCTCCTAGTGGTTCTGACAAGTCAAAATCCCGTCTTGGACTTTTCCCTCCTCCAAAGAGAAAACAATGCTACTGATACTGATGTGGATAGTCTGAGAAGCAACAGCCACTCATAAAATTTAAGTTAGGCCCAAATTCAAATTTTGTTCTCTCTCAGAACCCGGACGAAATTATTTAAACGAACCTGCATTACATATGAATGAAATTCACTTGGGGCTTATAACAGCTAGCACAAATAATCCTTGCACAAAATAATTGATACATTCTAGAGGGTTTCCTTTGTAGTACAAGTGATTCAAAAAATTGAATCCTATTGACAACTGATTTTGCACGTGCACCCAATTTACTAATGGCCCAATGAAGGAGCGTTAGGGGAAAAATTTGGAAGCCAACACAAATATTCCCTGGTAATCGCATTAGATTTAACCGAATAGTTTGAAATTTCATCTCTGTCGTCGAATTTTATAGGATTATGCATTTGCAGTAGAAATGTAGACCCGTTCCAAATCAAGTTCTTAGAAAAGCGCACCTTGAGCATATCCTCCAACAACTGCATACTCGACTTCGTGCGAATCCTAGTCTTTAGAATCATAAGACGATTCTAAGTGATCCGACGAGAATGACCTTTGTAGAAAATCTTCGTTTAATCAGAGTGTTTTCTTTATCGCATTGTTGACTACCAAATTGTGTTGTTCGTCTATGGTGATGTTTTTGTGAAGTTGGTTACACCGGAAAACCAATCTGGCACAGCTGATCCCATCAAGATCGGTCTTGCCTTTCGCCCGATCATTTTGAAGAAAGAGTATTTTATTGCAGTAACAAATAGAATGCATTACAATTGTCAATAAACTTACATCTAAGAAAAACAAATACAAATATATATAAACTAAAAATAATAATGATTACATTTAGACGGTTTTGGAGCAAATCGCTAAATTTTAAAAAAAAAAAAAAAAAAAAAAAAAAAACTTCAATAGAAAAACATGCCTTTTTTTTAAACTACCAGTGATACTTTTTTGTACTCTTTCAATGGCAGTTCCTTAATTACAGATGATAAAAAATTATAAAGCTTTATGCACCTGTAGTTGACACAGTTTTGACTGGTTTTCAGCCAATTGAAGCTAGTCGCAAGATTCGCATTTCCGCGAGTAAAATGTGAATGGACATCAATGTCCATGTGAATGGACATTTTTTTTTTTTTTACATGTAGTAGGCATTGTAGGATAAAAATAGAAGTGAAGGTCGTGAAGGGTATGTCAAGCGATACAAAGTGTTCCCTACATGCGTCCCTCTATCCTACTCCCGCAAGAATCCTAATTACTCTCCTCTGCAGTGAGAAGATTATGTTCATAGATGGAGAATGGCCCCATACCAGTAAAGCGTAGGAGATAAGGCTATGGAAGCATCCATAATAGCAAGCCTTCAGAACCCTACTTGAAACGCTCAATTTGAGGGAACGGAGTAAAAACACGTTTGAACGTAGTTTAATGGCTAGTGTCTCGCAGTGGTCTCCCCAGTTAAGTTTTGGATCTATCTGATTTTGCGAAACGTACAGCGAACACAGGTTATTTATACACCATTGACTTCTTATCGCCCCAAAAAACGTGTAACGTTTTGTTGTTGTTTTGGATAATTTCCACATATAAGCAGACAATGAGTTAATGATATGTGACAGCTTTCCTAATTTACAGTTGATTTGAAGGACTGCCTATAAATATTAGTAGAATTATTTTCATCAGTTTGGTAACATTTCAGTCCAGTTCAACAAGTTTAGTAGCAAATGTGTGTACATATATGCCCTTAATGATCGTTTAAAATACGATTTAGTTGTCTCTAATTTGCGCTGTTCATTATACAACTTCCATGTGTGGATACGAAGTTAGTGAAAACGTGTCTATTTCCACGAAAAAATAAAGAGTGACAAAGTTAAATCGATTTCGACGGTTAGGCTACCATCAGTAACAAACAGCAACTGAACTCTGAATAACTGAACTTGTTACCGATGATGGCCCAACCGTCAAAATCGATTTAACATTATAACTTTTCATATATAACGTTTTCACTAACTTCCGTTTTGAAATGGGTTTCCACAACTTCGTCGCGAGTGATTAAGTTCGTTTCCATGTGTGGGATTGTAGTTCTATGTATTAAAATACAATCTTAGTGGTAATCGTTATAATTACATATTAACAACATAAAAAGATTATTGCTATAGTAATACTAGTCACCTAATCCATATTCGTTGTATGCAATGTTCCATAGTACATTCATTATACCTTCCTCAAAATCAATTTAGTTGAAGATTGAACAAAAACTTGAATTTCCTTGTAAAAAATTGTTGAATAAATTAATTTTCTCCACCACTTCTTCCAGAGCCCTCCAACCCCCACTGAATATAACAAGTAAAACCAGGGTGCAGGTCACCTCCCCCAAAGTAAGAGGATTATCTTAAGCTGGCGTTATCTTATCCTTATGAGCCTCCTCTGGGTCGCCAATGTCAGCTTTCTCACGTGAGCTGATAGCCGAATACGATTAGATGTCTTGCTGAACACCCAAACCGACACCAGAATCGTCATGGAAAGTGTTAGTGAACCGGTGCACCCCCGTAAGAAAGTATTTGACAAGCTGAACCAAATCAACCAGTATATACTCGTATATGAGGTTGGTATATGTGGGGAGTTGACATACTAAGTATTGGTGGTGGTGTTAGGTGCCCCAAAACGAAGGATTAACTAAGTTAAGGGTGCTAACAGGCCTCACACTGGGGGAGCTGACTGGACCCCTAAAACCATGCGTATTGCAGTTTGATCATATCAAAATGTAAAAGAATTTGCTGAGGTTGAACATAATACTAAGAAACCTTTCTACCATATTAAAAATGGCTTTTGCTTTCACTTCGTTGAATTAATTAAAGGGCTGAGCGAACACCGGTCAACTGGCATAACTACCCTACCTTTGAAATATGAATAATCCGATAGGCTCTCGATGGGAGTACGGCAGGTCTTAAATGATAATCAGTATAACGGGTTTTACCTGACTTCATTGATAAAGAATCTCAAGTGAACTAGTAAATAGATGGGTCAGTGTGGTCCGCCCGAACCTACTTCCAACCTCGAGGATTCTCTTCCATCGACTTTTTTCTTTATTCTCCTCCCTCTCACTCTCTCTTCCCAACTTTGTTTGAGCCTACGTGAGTGAACTCCTACAACCCAAAGCTTGCAGGTTTGAGTCCCTACCTACCTTTCAGGGAGGGAGAGTTTTTTGTTTTTGTTCAACAACTCGAATTCTCGACCTACTCTCTCCTATTTAATTTACAGATACCCCCGAAGGGTTTGTGATACCTACGTTCCAAAAAAGTAAGAAGAAGGCCTCATCTCATCAAGCTACATACCAAGCAATTTAGTCTGATGGAAATGAGAATACCTACATTTCTTATCAATGACACACTACGCTCTCCGGTGTTTCTGAATTTTCAGTTTATTTTGATCAATAATGAACATTAGTAATCGACCGAGAGTGGGTGTTTAATAGGGAGAGGGGAGATTTAATAATTATAGACAAGTGTTCTGCATAGAAGGGCTATCTAATACAGAAATAATAAACCTATGTCTAATAATTAGAAACTTTCATTTATTGAAATTTCACACTTTTGACCTCTTATTCGGATTTAGAGCACTTGAAAACCCCCTGGTAGTAATTTTTAGTTCAAATGACCGTTTAGTTTGGCCAATAAATGGGTAGGAAGATCACGCGTGACGTAGTAGCATAATGGAGCTGAGGTTTCCCCCGAGGTGAGCTGGGGCCGTGAAACCATCGTGCAAATTCATTTCAAGAGCAATTTTCTGGTCACATATGGCACCTTTGTGGAAAGCTCTCGTTCAGATCTTTCTATTGAGTAAATGCCAAATAACCATGAAAACTCCCCATTTGCACCGTTTTCCGATGATTTAGATTCAACTCAGTAGCAATAAACTGAATGAGACTTTAGGTACCAACCGTTCGAGCACCATATTGGCAAAGAGATTGGCAGTACGATAGTGAATCGTAAACATGAGAAGGTAGAACTTCTGTTTATTATTCTTCTCGATATTTTTCGATTTTATTTATTTGTGCATGTGCCAATAACTGACAATAGAACTATATAAACCGTGTATTTAGTGTAATAATTTTCAGCAATTTTTTTCTACAAAATTTATGATGATTTTACATTTTAAATACAGAATCACGAACAGCGTCATAGAGAAATGAAAATTTATGAACTATAGAAACTGCATTGGACGTCCAAGCCGGAAATCATGTTATGTTAATCGATTTTCTCGATCATTCAAATTCCCTAATCTAACTTAAAAATTGATGTTTTGAATTTACTACTATTACGGCTTACTCTCAAAACCCCCTATACTGAAACAAATATACATAATATGTACGAGGCATACGCTCGTTGTTGGCTTACAAACGCTAACATGATTGTTCGTACACAACTGTGTGTAACCATAATGGAGACAAACAGGCTATAAGCGGTGCGAACAGCATTATGTACTCTGCTCCTTATTCCAGAACCGACCTTCGCCAAACAGTAGAGCTGTATAAGCACGCCGAAACGCGAGTATTGTATACACACCGACCTATGTTTATATCTGCTTCACGGTTTCACATATTCTACTCCTTAACCTACGAACTTCTGAATATTTTTCATTCGAGGGTTGTCGTCAGGAAAATTACTTACGAAAGAACACGGGAAGATGGAAGACTAAAACAATACGTAATGAAATAAAGCAGCTGATTGCCGATTCGGGCCTCATGGTACACATTCACTCCGTGCCCTCTTTATATTTGTATATTACATACTTTCGTTCTGATTGTTCGGAAAGGTTGGATTGATCATGGAAGAAACGGGAGTTTGATATGTTTTTTTTTTTTTTTTTTTCTTCCAATTTTTGATAGTTCATTCAAATCATGCTATTTCCTTTAGCTGATGGCAGGCACAGCAGCTCCATCCTCCAAATTCAGGTGACGCAACTTCCTGCGGCTTCCTCGTAAGCGTAGAGACACCGCCCGAATGATAGAAAATTGAATTTTCACTCTAACCCAGTTCAACACTTGGCTGTACGGCTTTGCCCACTTTTCACTGAGCCGATCTGCCAGTCTCTTAAGAAAAGCACTGTACTCCACATGTAAGGCACCATCACAAGAACAGATTAATGGAGTAAATGATCCTCTTCTGTCCTCTGCTGCCACATCGTATTTTGCATGCTTCTGCTGTGAATGTGCCCTTGCAGTTGTGTCCCAATCTTGGTGAAGGTAAGAGGGGGCGTCGGCATTAACAATGCGGTGTATATACTTTCGTTCTTAATTTGTATTTAGTATTAGGGTAGATGCACCACTATATATACAGTGGAGGTGTTCGAAATGTAGAAGTTACTCCTTCAAAGGGGAGATGCGATTAACCTGCTACACCCAGAGGATATTCCGAGGGTTTCTCTTGAAGTAATGTATCCGAAAATAATCATTTTGTGTTTGAAAAGTAAACATGGGGCTTTTTAAATTACATTGAAGTAACCAAATAATTAAATGTTCAAATTGAAACTAATAAAAAGTGAAATAATGAAAATGCATAGATAAATTCGAGTCGGGTACAGACCCCCTCACCAAATTCTCAGTCACCACTAAAAAGACCCAGGGGGAAAAACCACTTTAGTCCATCAACCCACATTTTGAGAAAACCAAATTTTTATTTTAATAAACTCAGAAAACACTGTAAATATGAATGTAAACGTTTGAAAAAAATGTATTAGCAATATTTTCATGTTTGAAAACTGAATTATGTAATAAAAACATTTAAATGTCAAATCAAGGTTCTACAATTTAAATTTTCTGAAGAAACATCTGGACATATGAAATGAAAGAATTGTCGACCATTTCAGGATAGGCATCGTCAGAAAGGTTTTCCTCCTCGTTCAGGCCGTCGGCTTCTTCATTTCCTGATTCACTTCCTTTCAATTCTCGGTAAAATTGTCGGGATTCAGATCTATCCAGAAATTTGCATAAGTGGAGGAGGTCTTTTAATTTTGCAGATTTGATGGGCACTTTCCTGGTGTAGAGCTTTTCAGGGTGTTGGGGTGTAATCGTTTTCGCCTTCTTATTATTTTTCTTGTTGACGAAAACGGTTTTTCCATAAGCACCACAGAATGAATTTCGATGGTTGGGTTCTCTTTGTTCACTTCGAGCACCCTTATCGGCCGAGTAGCAATAGGGTTCTTTTTTGGGTAGGTCGATTTGAAAAATTCTGTCCAATTCTGGAATTCGAATTCATTACCGCAATCTACGACTGTGAATGGGAATGGTTTTTGTCTTGAGGCACGGAGAACCTCTCTCCAGTCTTCTGGCACTTCAGTGTGTGATTTTTGGTTCACTAGACTCATATCCCGATCGCACTCAAGGTACGAGTGCCCTCGGACCTTGGCGCTTCTTCCCCCTGAGCGCGTGGACAAAAGTTGTTCTTTCCCAGTACGACTAATGTTTTCCTCTTCATTACTCGAGACATAAGTTCTTTTTGCTCGTGATCTCCTAGCCATCCGAAAGCTTCCATGGTTCCCTACTAGATGGCACCTATATCTCAGTTTCCATCACAAGTGGACTAAAGTGGTTTTTCCCCCCGGGTCTTCCAATATCATGGCTGGCAAAAAGTATGGGCCTCTCGTCACTCCTGTGGAATAAGAGTATGTTAATCCTTTCATTTTTTTAACGTATATTGCTCGTAAATTATTACGTAAAATACAAATATTCTCCACGATTTTCCAAAAGACTTCGAAAGATTTCCGAAAACTTTAATAATGGATCATTGTGGTAGTTTGTAATGAAAATTAATATCGCCATTTTGATTAAACTTTATTACAAACTTCAATTAAAATATAATAAAATATAAAAATTTACATTTTGAAGTCTTGACACTTGTACTCACACTCTTATATTATAGAAGGCACAGATTTTTAATTTTTAGGAATACCTAAACAATAATATTGTATTAGAAAAAACGAGAAATTGCAAAGGTGTATAGGATCTTATGGTTATTAAGATAAAGAATTTTACCAAAGTATGTTTACAATCTACTGACAGCTCTCACTCATTGACCTCACGATTCAGTAGCTTACACGTTAAAATAAATTAAAAAACCGGATAAGAAATTATCAAACTAAATAATATGTACATGATAATTTATTAAAACTAAAAGAGCTTCGCCAATCATTTCTATTTACACTCAGATAAATATAAAATTAAGGTACTTAATAAAACTGAAATACGAACTTACATACGACATACGATAAAGACATTTACGTATTCATTCTGCGATGAAGGAACTTGTACAACAGATATTTTACTAATTGAGACGTGTAAGACATTCAAGACGTAATTCTACCGACTAAATTATTGCTACCAATTTCAAGTGTTGCCAAGTAGTTCGGCGGCATTCAATTGACTTTGCCTGTAATAGAGAACCGCTGGACACTGCGAGACAACCACACATTTTCGATTACACATTCAAATTATTCTCAAAACTACGTAATTACAACATAATTAATTTACACGTCCAGTGTTCATTTTGTACCGCTCATTTAAATTTAAATCTGGAACCGATTCTGAGTGGTTGCTGCAACTTGAAGAGTCAAGCTAGTGTAGTAAGGCAAAATGCTGAACTTAAACCCTTACATCCTTATTATCATAGACATTAAAGTTTTTGTAAAATTAAGTTTTCTCGAGAATGATTAAATTTGTAAAACTTATCAGAAAATCAAGAGAGATATTTTTGTGATATATTTCGCAGGAAATGAAGAAAACATTGTTTCCTCCTTCGCCATGTCGATTTTATTTAGGTTTGCAACTTTTCTTTATTGGGACAGTTCAAATTTTTACAACACTTTACAAAAACTCCAACGTCCAAAACCAATTTAAAGACAGACAGGCCTTTTTGTAAAGTTTTGTTTTATTTAGGTTTGTCGTTTTACCTCAAACATGTTTGTTTTACTTCTAAAGGATACAGTAGATAAAATATGATTCCATAGATACTTTCAAAAGGAACCTTGGTACACGGTTATGTATTGCTACTGGAAATGTTTTCTTAACAGTTTAAAATAATCACAATTTGTGGTCATATGAAATCATTAATAACACGGCTGTGTATATATAGGCACATTTAACGCGATTCTCGTCACAAAATTTTGGTTTTGACTAGTTTAGTCACTAACGCCAAAGCGATCCTGGCTTTTGATAAATTAACAAGAGCTTACTTCTAAGTTGATATACTGATACATATCAATAATTAATAGGCTGAGTATTACTTGAAATGTGACTTGCGTCACGTATTACTCGTTTTAGTTTATTGATTATGTATTCGTTGTTTATCATAATCTCATAGAGAATAGAAACATTTTTGAAATCATCAATTAACCCAAGCAGATCGCGTGAGAAAACTCAAGGTTCGACTTCTATTCATTTCCTACGAAAACGGATGGAAGCTCTGCTAAAAGAAGCATCCCTCTGGAACGAAGCCGTTTGGTGAAGAAACTTGCCAGAATAATGTATATTATTCTACTTTTTGTAATTGTCTTCCTATCGTCATCTAGTAATTACGTATTAACATATTATTTTTGCAATTGGAGCGTGTGCTTCGTACCATGAGATTTATTGTTCTCTGCCCATGCATGAACTTGGTTATTTTAACAGTCTTTTTCGGTTGATTTTTATATTCTACACACAAACACACACACGCGCATGCATACACACACACACACACACACACACACACACACACTATATATATACCTATATATATATATGTGTGTGTGTGTGTGTGTGTGTGTGTGTGTGTGTGTGTGTGTGTGTGTGGTGTGTGTGTGTGTGTGTGTGTGTGTGCTTGTGTGTTATGTGTGCTTTTTGTTTTTTTACCGGATTACCTTAGCATTAATTATTATTCCATGTACAGTCTACAGACGCGCAAATAGACATACGTACGTGTTCAATTGTGCACCCATGCACCAACTATAAGTTGTTACAGTGACAACTTTCCAATAAGGGCTTGTTCCATTACGATTGTAAATTATTTTTGTTGGAATAACCAAAAATTATTATTGAAACTGATCTTTGAACATAAGATCTATACGAACCCAAAATAAACAATTACGCTCGTTATGTAGTAAACGATCGTAGTCAAGTAGAAAACTTCCTTGATCTAACAAACAAAAATTGAATAATAAATAAGTTTACTGTGCAACATGGCATGACAAATATATTACGATATAGGTACCTACACAAAATACAATTAAAACTACGTCATCTTCCAAAAATCTATGTACACGCTCGTATTCATAATCGCATTCCTATACCTATTTATCAACTTTATGGCCAATGATTGAGGAGCAAAAATTACTAAAAATAGAACCAAGTAGTCGTTGCAACGAATAATTGTTACGTAATACAGGAATAGTTTTTATACAGAGCAGACAGGAAGAAGTACACATACCTGATGTGGATCAACGTTGCTTTGATGTTTGTATGATTGTTACTATGCATTATTGTAGTATGATAAGATCAACATGTTTTCCTATTTTAACAGTACCTATACTCATTCTGCAACTCCTGTATTCGAATTCAGGGTGAAATAAATTGCTATACCTATAGTTATTTATAAAAGAACATTTTTGTTTTTACTTTTCGGAGGAAGAGGTGGAGTAGGGTATACTGAAACGTTGACATACTCCCTCAAATCCGACGTTTGTGCACCGATATTGATGTATTCCTGAGATTTGAGTATGGATTCATGGGTCTGGGAAAAGTTTTCTTTGATCGTGCTCAATGACTCCTGAACCTTGCTGAAAGGCTCTTTGCAAGATGATTCTTGAGTTCTACAGATGGATTCTTGACTCTTGGAGAATGATTGTGAACTTGAACTAGAAGATTCCTGCACCTTACAGAATGCTGCTTGGATCTTGGCGAATGACTCCTGGAACTTAGACGGTGATTCCCGGTTTTCCGTTAGGCCTACACACTGAGATTGTTGAACATACTCTTTGGTATTACTTGCTGTATGCTTCACATTGATATAATAACTATCGAACGCATTATCAATCCGTTCGGTTGAGCTGGACGATGGACTAGATTTTAATAGAGGCTCCTCTTCATTGGAGGATTCATCTTTTTCGATCGACGCTTCGTAACTCTCTTTGGTTTCTGCTGTATTTTCTACGTCGTCACCATTACACGATGATTCGCAGTCTTTGGTTTCCTGTTCGCTGAGATCAGATATATCTTTTGCCTCATCTACAAATGTTCCATTTTGCGTGAACTCCGTCTCTGTTGGCGACAAAACGTCATCCTGCTCGTACGATGGAAGGGCTTCTGCGATGTCCTTCAAGAGCTTCTCGCTATGCTCTAAAATATCCATTTCATCATCGCTTTCCATTGTGGCCAACGTTGCTAATCCATTATTATTCACTTCCTTTACATCTGCTGCATATAGTGATGTATGTACAGGTACTTTTTCGAGCTGGACATCACATTTCCCCTCGTTATCAGACTTAACGTCACTCCTATGGACCTCAACGATTGTTTTTTCAACCAGATGGGGTGGAAAACCTAAACGTTTAGGTGGTAATGCCAGAGGCAGTCGTCCAGGACTGGCGTTTACGTATTCGTCTTGACAACACGTGATTGCTTCGTTTTCTTGTACGGATTGCAGTCTTACATCGTGGAATGTGAAATCTGGACCGTGTGAGTGAGTTGGACTAGATTTTTCCGCTCCTGTGATCTGTAAAATGCAATTAAATAAACGAATATATTATACGAGTAACTAGGAAGGTACCTACATATTTTTATATGGTGCATGCTAATTATTTAATGGTTATCAACACTAAGTTAATTTCTCAGAATGGCATTCAATGAGGATCAATAAATTAAATCCATCGTTACGTTCACAGTCTACATTCATACTTGTATCAAGTAATCGTACAGAATACCTACTAATCATATTGCGGCACAGTATAATTTCAGTTATTAGTAAATACTTTGAATTCGCGCTGTGATTTCATCTAATGTACCAAAATTTAGTACTATAAACATATGGTCCGAAGGGCCACACTACTTTGTTAACTTTATTTTTAGAGCATCCATCACTATAATACAGTTTATCAACTATAAACTAGAACATCAAAAAGATGTATGGACTAAATAGAGCTGAAAAATAAGTAAAGTTAAATGTCATTAATACGTCATTAATATGTGCTAAATAGTTGATCGATAAAAACTGCGTAGAAAGCTAAGAACTCGAAATATTTTTTTCGAATAGCAGTATAATATTTTGAACAGCTAATTTTTTTGGCATGAAATTAATAGTTGACAATTTCATTGCGGTTGAAGTGCTCAAGTTTCAAGAGAATTAAACATAAATATAATAGGATAATTTACGAAAATTCCCTCATGCGACGATCATGGTGTATGACTGACATTTTTATTATGGATCTGACGTTTTTGGCTTTTATGTTTCTGATTGAATTGGATCATGGATTTTTTAGGTCATGTACCGTTTGCCTCCAACCAACCCTTTATTTTATAGCGAATTTATTTATTTAGTCATTTATTCTCACTTCTTCAACTCTGACACCTAAAATAAGCTCCTGATAAATAATACATTCATTGTAAATTATTGTATAATAAATTATGTTATTCGTTTCATTCATACATTCCTATTTTTGATAAATGTAACATGAAATCTAATGTTTACTAACCTCGGTTTTCTTCTCATCAGGATCAGAGTGAGTACCACTATCACCTAAGCTGGTGCCACTAGCCGTGCTCATCCTACCTGAAGAAGAAGAACCTGGAACATTTCAAAGACACACATTGTTACACAAGCCACGTTTCTATTCGTCACAATTCGTATACATGTTTCTATCTACAAAGAAAAACCAAAAGTTACTGATACGTATTTATCTAATACTCCATAATTTGATTATGCCTTACAATATGCCTGTTTGTAAAACTCTTGGGTGGGAATGAGCGAAACCCTTGGTTTTAAAAAATGTGTTTTCTGTGCTTCATAAATGCTGATTACATCCTACGCATTTCAGTACCAACCGCATTCTACTACAACGAGTACCTAGCTTTCTTCTCATGATTTGTCTGTTAGATGGGTGTGGTTGATGTAGGTGTAATGAAAAGGCCGTTATTTTATTGAAAAATACTGACTAACAAATCACTGACTCACTAAATAAACACTTAGGCTTGACTGACTGACTCATTTAAGCTCATTGTGAAACCAATCATTTGTCCTCCTCTCGAGTATAGCATACTAATGATGTTAATCCAAATAACCAAATGACCACTTGAAAAGATTGATTGGTAATAATTGTAAAACAAGGTGTTAAGGTTCTCGAGGGTTGGTCAATAAATCAGGTTTTTTCCTTACGCCGACGTTTCGTCCAATTTATTAGACATATTCTAGGCTGAGGATGTTATTTTCCTATTTCATTCTATAATTGTAGATCATGTTGTATCTAATAAGCAATGTGTGAAAAACTATAGAACTGGCACCAAGCAATATGCTCATTCTGCCCTCAGCATATTGTTTGGTGCCAGTTCTATAGTTTTTCACACATTGCTTATTAGATACAACATGATCTACAATATAGAATGAAATAGGAAAATAACATCCTCAGTCCTGAAGATGTCTAATAAATTGGATCTAATAAACCTGATTTATTGACCAACTCTCGAGAACCTTAACACCTTGTTTTAAGAAGAAGTGGTCAAGACTCAACATACTGATATTGGTAATAATTGTGTTATAGCAGCTACTATGTTAAAATTCTTTGCAGCACTTTACTACTTTAAAACTATTATGCTATAGTATTTTTATGCGAATCACTTACTGCATGAGCTGTGTACACTAAGACTTGATACAGGGCGGTGGCAAACTGACTCTGAAACACTCCTGCTTTTCGGGCAGCCATCATCTGTGACATGAAAACAGAATATTACCAAACAGGTACATACTTATAATAGCAGAATAAACAGGGGAATTAATTGCACTGACAGCTTAACAAATTTTATCTGATGTATAGAGAGAACGTACAAACCAATTGAGTTCAAAACATTTGTAGAGTAAGTTTTTACATAACGGTCCAAAAATATTTCATACCTCGACAGAATTTGACCCCATGCTTTTATATCACGCTCTTTCAGAGGAAAGCTCTTTAAAGAAAGCGCTTTTGCCAAATGCTCTATAGAGGCAAATGTAATCAAACCTCTTCGACTGCGGGAGTTTTTCCTGAACATAAAATTTTCCCGGAGTCAGATATTAGCCGTTTCGTCTGAGTTGTGGTTAGTCCAACGGTAGAGTCAACCCACGGGTCGCTGGCTCAACAGATGCTCGCTAGAAGAAGTCGCATCGAGTGACGCCATTTGTCATGGTGTGTTTTGAGTCAGTGTTCAAGGAAGTGAAAGATTCTATGTCAAAGAATGTGACGTTCAGTGTGGATTGAGAGAGATTATTACATATTAAAGACTGCGTCTAACTGTCCTGCACCAAATTCAACGCTCAAAAATATTTGATACCTTGACAGAGTTCGAATACATGCCTTTACTTTCTTTCAGAAAAAACTCTTCAAAGACAGCGCCTTTGCAACCCGCGCTACCGAGGCAAATTTAATCAAACACTTCGATTGCGGGAGTTTCCCAGTACATAAAAGCTACTTGGCATGGATAAATTGAAAGAATTGCTGAACTCATCACCTGAGGAATTTTAGGAAACTTAGGAACCTACTCTTGTCAAACTTCTCTACAAGGTAAGTACATCAACTAAACTCTACTCTCATGAATAGAGAAATTAATTCACGGAGCTTACGTTTATGTTTTCGCGAGAAGAATTTCTTGATGCGGTCAAAAGGGGTCGCTCTTTTCAACTGATCCTTCATTTGCTGCTGGATCTTTTCATATTCTTGTCGCATTTGGTTGAGTTGTTCCTGTAACGTTTGAAAAAAGTAAATAACAGCAACTATAAAACATTCATTTCTGGGAAAATGTTGATGTGTCTTCGTGGAAGAAGGGATAAGGTAATATCTCGTGTTAACTTGAGAATTTGTAACAAAAACCTTAGTAGGTAGTATCTGAATTTTTTTCATGGTTACTTCTTGCTTTGAACTTCCTGTTCTAGTAATATTGGGAAATTCATTCTTAGTATTCTGACATATACTTCCATGAAATTGTCTCTATAAAAATTCTGAATTTATTTGTAAGTAGTTAGGTACCAACAACTTTTTTGAGCACACTTACTTGTTTTTCTCTAAACGACTGTTGAACATCGTTCCTATTTCTCCAGTTTTCCACTAGTTTTTCAACTTCAGCAATAGTAAAAACATTGTTTTTGAAGTCATTGATAATTTCAAGAAGTTCATCCTGTGGGCTCTTGCTGCAGGTACTCGCTGAACAGCTAGTATTCATGTAATGATGGCCGCTACCTGAAACAGAATATTTTTGAATTTGAATACCTATCAAGTTTGATAATTCCTTCACAAAGAATTTATTGAGTTATTTTGAACGTAACCATAAACAACACGACTGGTTAAACAGTAAAGTTAAAGTCAAGTTAAACAGTAATTTAGTGTGATACCCAGATAGCATGTGAAAAAATACGTTTTATCCTCCCCCCCCCCCTCCTAGTTTTCAGCGTCTCTCTTTTGTGACGTTTTTATCTCAACCTGATAGTATGCGGTTGTAATTGAAGAAAAAAAAATTATTGGAATTTTTTTTTCTAAAATCATCTTATATTGAGAATATTCAACTACATGGAAAGGGATCCCGGCTAATCTATCATATTGTCAATAAATAGTAGGTTAACAGTGGCGCAACAATATGAAGTTCGTAATCTGTCCATTATAGTGTTGTTATCAATCTGTCCGCATAACAAAGCGTTACCAGGCCCAACATGCATTGCTTCAATCGACCCTTAACATCTTTCCAGGAGCAAGAACGAGCTAATGAACGAGCTGTTTTGGATAAAGCAAATTTAGGTGTTTGACGTAGCTATCAGCTATTCTGATGCAGAAACACCATTATTAACTGTCTGCTAGCGAATTCAGAGATACCCTCACCGTCCGGTATATATGAGAACTCCAGTTGGCTTTGTTACTCAACGGCATAATGAAGTGCGGAATGTGCTGATTGAGATTATGTCGACTGCCTGGGGGAACTGCTGTAAGGAGCCTATAATAATTGAGCCTTCATCAACCGAGCCTGATGCAGAAACACCATTACGACCTGTCTTCTAGCGAATTCAGGGATGCCCTCACTTTCCGGTATATGAGAACTCCAGTTGGCTTGGTTACTCAACGTCATAATGAAGTACAGAATGTGCTGGTTGAGATTATGTCTACTGCCTGGGGGAACTGCTGTAAGAACTAAGGAGCCTATAATAATTGAGCCTTCGTCAACCGAGCTTGGCCTAAGGGGAGATCTTGTGTGCCATGGAGTTTGGGAGCCTCAGAGAAATGCGTTGTTTGATGTCCGTATCGTAGATACAGACGCATCTTCTTACGTCTCCCGCTCTGCCAGCACAGTGCTTATAGCAGCAGAAGCAGAAGAAAAAAATAAAACTAAAATACCACCAAGCATGGGAACAAAGACGCTGCTCATTTACTCCAATGGTGTGCTCGGTGGATGTTGTGATGGCTCCACAGATGAGTTCATTCCTGGATGTATGCAGTGAGACACTGTCCAAATAACGGAAAAGTCCACTGGCGACTGTGCAGGGTAGCATTTTTAGTAATCCAAGCTACCTCCATGTGGAAAAAGTGGAGGAGTACTGAGGGGCTGCTGGGTTTTGTAGATGGTGCAGCTCTTTGGGTGGAACTTTGAGCAGCTCGCCCACGCTCTTTCCATTACAGAACATCAAGCCCTCGCTCCATTATCATCAAATACAACCGAAAGTATTTCACCTGACCAGAATGGCCAGCATTCGTGGAATAATGTGGTGCTAATTGTGATCAATGGGTGAAAATTCCTGTAAGCACGTCTTTGGTCGTGAAAATAAACTTGTCGTTTATTGTTGTCTACATTGAGTCAACTTTTCTCTTCATTTAACTGGTGCATTCCATAAAAACATTAAAACAACTCACTGCTGGCGATTGAGAGATTTTCGTTGCTGGGATGAGCAGAAGCATATTTCTTCTCTGGCCCAAGGATATGATCGAAATGTCCGCTCCCAGTTTCTGAAACTAAAAGGTGAATCATAGAATTCAACTCTGATAAATGTAACTCTGGGCTGTAAAATCCCGGTTAGGAGGTGAAGGCACAACATATAATACTCTATTTATTAAACTATTTAAATATGTCTCATTAATGAAAAGTGGTAAAGAGATTTTCAGGAAACTACTTTAGGCCGAACTAATCTCTTCATTTCTCATATAATTGCACTTATTATTATTCAAGATCTTTCACGCAATATGTCCACCTAAGTTATTTTTTAAGTACTATAACAGCTTTTGTGAATATTGTTAACCAGATGGATTGACGGAATGTCACCAATGTGTTGAAAAAACACAGCAAGTATGCTCGGGCATTATCACACATTCTTAATAGCCCTTGCATTAACCAGTCAATTCCATCAAAGATTATTTTTTCTCTCTTTTAGCTCATTTAATACTAACAGGAAACTCAAAGTATACCTACTTAAATGATTTAATTTCTTAGAAAATAAAATGGAGTGCCTGTGCCTAAAATGGGGTCAATGTGAACATGGTACAAGATGTTTATGCTGCGGGAGGGTATAATAGGGGGGGGGGGGTAATGATTCATAGAATTATACTTTTCAAAAGACAGAAAACTGTGTTTCTTAGTCTTTCCTGGTTCGAAGTTATTTTCCAAATTTATAGCTGCAAATAATTGGAGCTGAGGACCCAGAGAGGATGAACTTACATACAAGTAACGTTTATTAGCTAGGTACTACACCACATACACATACATGTTAATTCTTGAGTTTATGTAAATCCACACATATATCTTCACTGATTTTTAAGCGTTCAAACAAATTAAAAAACTGGGGTACAATAATTACTGAAAAAATGTGTACATTTTAGAGGTGATTTTTCTCAACCAAGATCAATAATTTACGGAATCCTCGGATCCACCGGCCAAATAGCTAACCGGCCAGGGTTTTGGTGATGACCTGGTCAGATTCTACGGTATTCAAATGCGTAAGTACTAAACGTACGTACTGCTAAACAAGATAAAACTAGAAGTTGGTGATAAGACCTAAGATACCCAAGTAGGTAGCCAAGATTTTGTGAGGAACATAAGGCAGAAAGTACCTAAAAACTGTACAGAACTAATATTTCAACATAAGGCAGAAAGTACCTAAAAACTGTACAGAACTAATATTTCACTAAGTACCAAAATTATTAGTTCAGTGCAATAATGCTTACCAGGTGAATGCATGTGTAGGTAGGCAGTGGAAAATTTGGGTCCGTCCAACGGCGACGAAGGAGTCGACGGCGTCATCGGGGTGAATGGACGAGCATGAGGTGGAGACTGGTAGTTTTCAAGGGGAGAAGCAGGCTGAAAATAACGTGGAATTCTTATAAAACTAAGCTATCAGCAATAACGATACCAAGTTGTATAGCATGTTTGGAAAACAGAATACACTATCAGTTAGGATAGGTACCTACTAATTAATGAAAAATAGTTACCAGCATGAACGTAGGAGCAAATTTTGTACGGTAAAGCTATTTCGATTTATTTTATTCACCTTCTATAATTAACTTTTTTTTTCTCATTCAAGAATGACTGATAAGGACTTTTTTAATGGAACGAAAAGCTTATATTTAATAGGCATATTTACTGATTCATCAAACGTACGGCAAAGATGCCAATATTGTCAGGTGGAGGCCAATTGCAGCACAATCTTCAAGACCCAGCTCCAAAATTCGCCTGCGAGGATGTCTGAGTCGGAGATAAACCGCTCCTATGACTGAAAAATGTGTTTAATCTTATGGTTTCCTTAAGGATACGCGTCGACCCTCGTTTGCTGGGCCATATTAGACTTGTTTCGCTCTTGCAGCGATTTGAGACACATTAGGGCAGTCTTGGAACTGGTAAGAGACACCGCTATCGTAAGTCACGCAGTTATCAAAAATCGCTGGTCTCGGACAGTCTGAAACGCCTTGGACTTTCAAGTCGGCCACTAAACCTGGGCTGTCATCTGTGCTTGAAATATGACTGGTTCCTTGATGACACTTGTCCATGCCGAATTCGTCAACATTCCACAGTGTTCTGTTATGCTGTCACGTCTATGTAACAGGAGGTTTGCCTGAATTTGTGAGCATCACGGTGCCAGAAGCTTCATCTCGAGCATCTGTTCCTCAACACCAGATATTATAAGTTGTCTACACCATGCTTGTATGGACATTTGCAACCGCACCTTGTTTTTCGTTTCCAGGTTTCATGAGGTAAATATAATTATGAAATGGATCAAAAAAGTGAAATGTCTTGAAATGTTCAACCAAGGAAGTAGACATGTTTTATGGGACATAAAGCTGCATAGAGACACATAAAACGCTGAGAAGGTAGGCAAATGCCTATGGACGATATTATATATAAATTATGAAGTTCTTTGTATGTGTAGAAGCGACATAAATATATCATATTGAACGATGCGTTGAACCCCCACCACCCCTTCCCATAAAACAGGTCTATTTTATGGAGACTTTCAACAAATGTCACTTCAAAAACATTTTAACCCATTGGAATGAGGCTAGGATCGCCAAAACTAGAAAATACGTTACACAAAAGATGATATTTTAATTTATATTTTGCTGACAATCCTCAGCCAATCTAACCTGATAAAGTTCTTTGGGCGATATTGGCATCTGATAGTCCTCAGTTGGGGACGGTGGCAACTGGAATGCTTCCTTCGTTGTGCTTGGTGGTAGTGCAAAACCCGACAGATCCTTTGATGGCAGGTGATCCGCGAAGAAATCTTTGGGTGAGCCCGGTGACTGGTAGGTGTCTGGCGAACCAAGAGGGAGTGACGTCGGGACAACAGGCCTGGCTTTAGGGGGTATCAGGTACGTGTCGTTTATCGGCCGAGGTAACAAGTAGTTTCCCTCACCAAAATCTGTATTTTAACAAAGCGAACCAGAAATATACAAATCAGCAAAATTGTGTATAATTGTGGTTTGAAGAAATTCTAACACTACCGTAATATCGTTCAAGTACTTCAAAACTCTCAAATCACTCAACCTAACCCAAAACCACAATTTTTTCGATCAGAATAATAAATATTAAAAATAAATTCATAAATCAACTTATGGTTAAACTAAGTAACTAATAAATAAGATGGGATTTAATAAATCACCTTGCGGTTTTTCTGTCACTTCTTTCAGGTATGTATACATGCTTGTGAGCTCCGTCATTTGATGCCATATTTTCTTTGGATTGCCATGGAACAAACCGTAGACACATTAATATTACTACTTAGATGTTTCATGCACATGCGATAAAATTGTAGAGTACATAAATTATTTTCATGCGTTACAAAAAAGAAAAATTCGCTCTTAGGATCATGCTGCATGACTGAAACTTTTTTCGTAAGAGAAACCCTGGAAGTGATTTAACCCATCTTCTATGGAAACTAAACCAGTTTCTCCACTTCATGGAAAAACATTGACTCCTGGGTATGTTTTCGGGTAGTAAATGTGCTTGAGTCAATGTGCTAATTCATCTGATCAGGGTAGAGCTCGTCATTTCTCTCTTCATCAAATTTCAACATCCCAGGGTGAAGAAGAGAGAACTCAGCTCACACATTTGATGAAAAAAGAGCTAATGTCAATCTTCAGTTGACGTTGCAAACGATTTCTCTATTAAGTTTCAACTTCGGTAAGAATAGGCGAGTATTTAGCTCACCTAGCTTGTGTGGAAAGATCCCAACATTTCATTCGTCTCATAATGTCCCAGAAAGTCATCCTGTTAAATTTCAACTATCTATGATGAAGAAGAAATTTAAGGAGAAAACTTCAGCTCACTCATCTGATCAGCAAAACGCCCATAATTTGATTAGCCTCTTACTGGTCACGAGGCTCAATCAAAATTCAACTTCCTATGGTGAATAGGAGAGAATTTAGATCATTCGGCTGATCAGGAAAGAGTCCATGATTTCATTCATATCTTAATGTTCCTACTTATATAAACGACATTCGGATATATGAAGGCATTCATCTTTATTGTTCACTTTTGGTTAATGAAACACGTTTTAAGCCTGGTTACTACCAAATCACGGTATTATACCGCCAGGATAGTTTATATACTTCACTAATGACTTTGCGTCTAGCTCAGCTGCTTTCATTTCTGGAACGGTTCAGGCAACTTAAGATTTCAGCTAAATTGGGGTTTTTCTAACGAGTCGGATGGAAATTAGCGGAGTTACATTAACCTGGGAACAGCTCCGTTGTAAGCGGAAATAACTAGAAAAGTATAGAATTTCAAACTGACCCCCAGCCGAAAAACATATCCATGTATATATAGAATGTAGCATGAGTAGGTACCTTAGGAATACACTACCTATTATGACAGTAGCGCCCGATTCATCTAAGGATACTAACCAAAATACACTAACGCAATGCGTGAATGTATGTTAGCTTGCCCCTAATAAATCAACGCAAGGTCTAAGTTTAAATATCGTCAGAATACCTATCTGTTATCTAGAAATGGCACATTAGCTTCCTCATATTTTTTTGCATGTCCGTATAAATTTTATTAGAGTTTGTTAGAATAATACAGAAGCACCGATAGAATAAAATCGACTAGACATGATCTCACACTAGTGCATTTTGCAGAAGCTAGCTTTGTCGTCTAAAGTTTGAATTTGAGCGAAAGGATATAATGTGGTTTATCTTGATATTCCGCTATACGCAGTAACCAACAATACTACCAGTGTTTTTTCGAACATTTTTACCCTACTACTTTATTATCCTATTAGTATATATTATACTATTTGAAGGTAATTCGTTTTTAGATTTATACGCACATTTTAGTAAATACAAGCGTCCACTTTATGACGTAGGAACGTCTTTTCAATAATATTCTACTATGATGATGACTTTTTCCGTGTTGTTTTGGCGGTTTATCGGAGGTTTTTTCTAATTATCGCATTCCATTATCAGAAGTGGCAACATTCCAGACTTTTATCTTATTTAAAAGGTCAGTTAAGTTACGTGGAATTATTGTATATTATAGTGTAAAGACAATTTTAAAAAAATGTTTAATTCGAAGAATCCCGTAACGGATCCCAAGTGAACTTTACAAAAAAGTAGCTAGTTAGGGAAGGAGATTCTAAATTGGAGGTATGAGTGGAGGGATGAGGAAGAACGTATAATTATGAAAGTTTCAAGAAAATATCATTTTCATAGGATAACGATTTCCGAAATCGGTTGACGGTACAAGACATGCGAACAATTGCGTAACATTAGTTACCAACTGTTTTGAAAAAGAGACCATCTATATTCGAGCAGTTAGGTAGTAAGAATAGAACAAGACGAATTATATTTGCAGTAATTATTACCAGATAGCCTTGGAGAGCGTTGGCCAGTTTAATATGACCGGCGTGAAGAGCAATGTCGGCAGGATTGTGATGGTTACAGTTTTGCATCTGGCACGCCAACTCACCACCTGGGCTCTCAATCAGCTGCCAACACAATTTTTCCAATCCATACTTCGCAGCGAAGTGCAGTAGAGTGGGGTACTCTTCTTTACCTGAAACCCAACCGAACGTCATAAAAATATGCACTATCTTCGTATACACAGATTTTTTAAGGAAAATACTTATTAATATTTAAGTACAAAAACATCACCAATCTAGCATAATCACTTGACCTATTATAGGCTGTAGCATTTCTTTATAACACAAAATTATGGTATGTTTCGCAGAATTACTGCTCTCTAATACTATTTTGGCAAAAGTATATATGTACAGAAATATTGAAACCACACTTTGTATGTACATTCAAATATTTGAAAATTAGGTGGCCCTTTTTCACAATATTTATCCTGACTAGCAAAGACTGCATGAATAGGGGAAAACCACAGAATCACATTTATTTTGGCATCACCTATAGAAAACATCGATACTTTTGCCGTCCTAGACTGAGCCCAACCAATGGGTTAAAAGGTTTATCTACTGATCTGAAATAGTTAATAGAACCCAGGCACAGTGCTGTTGGATGAAGGATTCAACATAGTTCCAAAAGGTACTCGGAACAGCCAATAATATATCAGTTTGCAACGTAGATTCAGGTGCAGACTATACTTCTCAGTCGATCAGGTAGGTATGAGATTCCTTCTCCACCATTCATGTTCCTAATGTCTCCACCATGAACCAGGCGACCGACCTACTTTGTTTCCCGACTGATCCACTCTTGGCTAGCTGATCATTAATGCATTAAAGGCGATAAGCATGCCTTTGGGGGTATTTTCCTGTTTCCAGGGTAACTTATCCATCATCACGAAAATATATAGTGCTCCAGCCCATCCAGGGGCGAGCTATATTTCAACAGCAGCTTACCGTAGCTTACACCAGCTGTGATGAGGGTTCCCAACGAACGCCGAGCTCTGTAGTAACATCAGTGCCTAACCTTTTCACTTAGCGTGCGACACAATCCTGAGTTATAGGGTGGATAATACGAGTATGTACTTACAAAACACATCGAGCGGGTGCTCTTTCTACGCCATTTTATACCGCATTTGCAGGTGGCGTTGCCTTTCTGTTAAGGATAGTATCGTAGTCACTTTTTTTTAATACCGATTTATTGCATATCTACTTATACATCCCAGACCTGGTCTAAACTCTGATAAAAGACCGGTATATGAAGAAATAAATTATAATAAAATATAAATAAAAATTGTTGTCAAAGCTTGCAAATGAAGACTCACTTTGCAGCAGTTTCCCAGAATGAGTATTTAGGAGGTTAAAGTTAGGTGGCATGTTCTTCTTGAATGCAGCAACCAGTAAATTATCCAGCTGGTCTTTGTCTCCATTGGTGACACCCAACGACTAGAACGAAAATTAAATTAGATAAGTGAAGAATAGTCAATAAACAAATATTAGAATGGCATGAACAAATTTTTCTATAAAAATTAGATTTTTTACCTGACACATGAAGACCAGAGGATTATCAGTGGACCGAAGTAATTGGTCCAGTTCCCTTAATTTGCTCTCGCACTTCACAAGCTTCTGTCCGAGAGATCGTCCGTTTCGTTCAACGTTTACCGACACAATTATAGAGGTCTGCATGCAGGAACCTACAAACCAGGAAATTATTTAATATTATTAACAAAATTAAGAACTTCAGCTCGTATAGCTTAAAAGTTATTTTCTTAGCTTAGGAACAGTATATGGGGCAAGTAGAAAGGTTATGCTATTGCCTTGCAAAATATTAGTTCACTTTCCTCATATTTCAGGCCCCAAATCGGTTCAATCAAATAAGTGAGTCTCCCTCATTAAACTATTTAGAATTATTTGGAGATCTACTTCAAAACTTGAGTTTCTGGATTTTGTATAAATATGCTCAACAACAACAAAAATATTATTAAGATATTTTACAGGTTAATAAATATGCTCAACAACAAAAATAAATATTATTAAGATATTTTACAGGTTAACAGAAGTTTTCTTTCTTTCGACATCAAGTGTCGATAGTGATCTCCATATTTATACGTCCAGCATGAACGGTAAGATGACTTGTCGCAGCGAATGAATAAAATAAACTATTTGATGAGAATTGGGAAAAATATACTCACTTGGCATTGAAAATTGAAGCGTGTACGGGTTCCTTCTTTTAATTACAGGAACGTCAATGTTTGTCCCGTTTTTGTCGATGCTGATCGTTATTTTGTCGTGGGCGCTGACAGGATCGTTGAGTAAGATGAGAAGCTTATTTTGACCCTATGTAACATGCAAAGATGAATGAATTAGTTAAATTGCATTCTTCTGTGGGAAATAAGATTAACAGCTAGGAACGCAAAATTTGAATATGGATTATACCTAAAAACTGTAATAAAATAATATCTACAAACTGCAATAAAAGAATACCTACATACTAAAACTTAAACCTAGTTATCGTTTTGTGTGCCAAGTTGAGGGTTAGATTTCATTTTTAGGCTGCGTATAATTTCTTCAAGAATTCAACTCTAGCGGATGACTAGAAGCCTGTATCTGTGAGGAAGCGTAGAACCTCAAAAAACATTGCTTGTACTATTTTGAAGATAATAAGGTGGGTTGAAATAATCTCTTCAGCATTTCTTCATATTATACTCCTGAATTACATAAACATTCTGCATATATAATATACATGTTAATTTCTCCCTAACAAATTTCAATTGTAAATGTCATCGTATGATGGATGAGAAGATAAGGTAGTAGGTAAATAATTGTAGTTTAAGATGAGTAGGTTAGTTATAAAACCTCAATTCCATTCCATACCTATATAACAAACATACGTTTGTATTTATTAGTATATCATTTATTTATACAATCGTTAATTTATTCTCTCGATCTTGATTTGGTTAGTTTAAGAGCTGAAAGGTTTTCTACACGTTATTAATAAAATGTGTTTTGAGCTTATCATGGATATAATAGTACTTCATTTTCAACGATGCTGAATATGAGTAATTACTGTCGTGTTACAGTTAACCTTCAACACCAAGTAATACCGCGATGATTCTATATTTTTGGTGCAGCACCAATTCAAAAATCTTTTGACTCAATGCCAAACATCAACCAAACAAGTTGTTCTTATTGGTTTGGAGCAAATGTTTCTGTCTTCGTTCATTTTCATTGGCCGACAGTAGATTTAGTGTCCACCTAGTCAGTTATGGTACTGTAACCATCACCACCATGATTACATTATGTATTAAATCGTTCTTCAATCTTAGTTTTTGTTCTTATTCAATTTTCTAAACACATTCGATTAATCAACAAGTGAGTGATCTATCAATGATTAGTTATAACAGTGCACTTAGGTACCTGATCAAATTATATTGGTTAAGCTAGTAGGTTATTTTTCTCAGTACAATATATTTGCTTACAACTTTAATTTTTTTGGGCGTAATCGAAAAGTGCGCCCGGTTATTGTCCTGTGATTTGTTCATCTGGGCAATCGCTTGCTGCATCTGCCATGTCCTACTTAGGACATCCATCGCCACGCCCAGAAAATCTCCCACGAAGGTTGCATCCTGGTCCTTCACCGTTTGCTTTCTCCACTGTTCGAACCTGAACAAGTCTGAAATTTAAAAAAAAAAACTATTGAATCAGACTATTAAAAGTAGGTATAGCGTTTTAAGAGGATAAATATAATTTGTACAAGTTGTTGTTGGCAAAATAATAATAAAAAATTGAGCGTACTTGAAAGGTGGTGTGTTTCCAATGTCTGCTGACTAACCCCAAGAAGCATAGCCAGGACTGAGGCCGGCTGGAGCATTGAGGCCAAGATAGGTGCCCCTGGGCTGGACGACAGAGCATCCAAGAAAACTGGACACATGATGACGATCTGAAGGCGGGACCCGCAAGAGCCTTCCACGTTCATGCCCATCAGCACATCTTCTGCATTCACTTTTGCCAACCTGATCGATTTGGGAATATATTAGTATCGTAGTTTGTATTTACAGTAAACGTAATGAAGACAATGGACAATTTTTTTTTTTTTTTTTTTTTTTTTTTTTTTTTTTTTTTTTTTTTTATTAAAAGCCACCGCGGCCGTAATGGCCTATTGTAGCTTGGACAAATTTACTAAAGAATGGTATTTTTTAGAAGACAAAATGGCACCTCTTACTTCACCCCTTGTATTTTCCTATTGTGAAATTAGGATGTAAATATGACAGTGTACTGAGAAATCGGGGAATTTTATCATAATACAGTGAAAAGTTAAAGAGCTACACATGTTGCAAGAATTGAGAGGGTGTTGTGCCAGTTGCGTCGGTCTTCAAAGTTTTTCGTAACTGTTTATTATAGAGGTACT
Source organism: Adelphocoris suturalis (assembly GCA_030762985.1). NCBI lineage: Eukaryota > Metazoa > Arthropoda > Insecta > Hemiptera > Miridae > Adelphocoris > Adelphocoris suturalis. The sequence continues at coordinate 65,369,085 of CM061046.1, forward strand.
TCAAGTTTAGAAGCGAGAGCTTATGCAATATGAAAGAAGCTCACACCCTCAGCCATTTTCGTCTACGTTGCCAGATCTTAGAACCGTACCGTAGGCAATTCATTGCGAAATACGAGTACATCTGTGGGCTCCCAGTGGTTGAGGATGAGGATCGTCTGGCTAATTTGCTCGATTTTGGTGATGATAGGGAGAAAATGTTAAATTTATTTCATTTTGTTACTAGTGCACTAGCACTTCGATCAATTGCGCTCACCGAATAGGTGTCTGATATGTACAGCATTAGCATAGTATAGTGTACAACAGGATAGGATTTTTGTGGATAATGCACGAGTACCACAGGTATAGCGTGGATGTTATGGATTCATAACGGATTATTATTATTTATATTAATTTCATATCGATGACCTCGTTTATTTTGCATGTACTTCATGAAGCTGTAATGCCCTGTTAACTAGATTAGGAAGAAGATATTTGACTTATTTCTTAGCTATTATATATTTTTCTAGTGATAATGTGTAAGTGGACCTGAACTCTTTGTAATAATCATTTATTCAATACAATAAACACCTTACTACTACTACTACTACTACATGTTGCAAGAATGTTGAGTTTCCGCTTGCGGCGAGGCTACTAGTTACCCAGAATACAAATGTACATATTGGGTCTTCAAAGTTCAGAACCTCTTAAACCGCCCTCAACATCGAATGACAATTCAGGGAATCATGTTTGTTTCGAAAATGTTTGGTTCTTTTTCATAAAAAGGGTGGATTCGGATGAGTGATAAAGTTTTGGATGAAACCAGATCAAAACTGGAGTAAAACGGCGTCATGCGCCATCTCAATACTTCTTAGAGATACGCATTTTTAAAGAACTTTTTTCTTTTGCCATTGAAAAAATCAATTTCTACTTATGAGCATATTTTTGGAATTCAAGTTAAATTTTTGTTCGGGCTATTAGGTACGTTAAAGAGTTATTCGCACAGTTTATGGCACTCATGGTACTTCGAGCATGAACTTTCCAACTTGAGAACACCTCTTGGTGACTCTGATCATCTATGTCACTGAGTAATATTGAATTGACTTTGAAATTAAGTAATAACCATTCTTATTTTTATATAATAATAAACTGATCAATCTAAAATTTATTGAAGAATTTAGTATATTAATTTATACTAAAATTTATTCTGAAATTATTAAATAAATTACTACAGAGGAAAGGGTTAGTTATGAATAAAGAATAATTAAGAAAGAAAGAGAATTTGCAAACGTATCGTAATGCTTTTTTTAGAAAATTAGTAGGTACGTTCTTTCTTCAATTCTGGTAGGTATGATTATTCTTAGATAGATATTATATGGGTTTACATCTCTTGCAATGTGTGCAGTACGGAGTAAACTTCATTGATGTAGAACAGACCTATGTTCAGTATTAAGTATTAGGCAGGTGTTTTTAACAACTGTATTATCGTAGCACCTGCTTACTTAATATAAATCACCACTATATTCAGCTTGTAAGACAACCATCGTCTTGAAAGTTAAAAATAAGCTTAAAAAAAGTGGGGTGGTTCTAATATAGAAGAACATTATTACTTGCATTTTCAGTTGATTTCTTTTTCTCCGATTTTTGTTTTTACTATTATAGTGTGAGGAATAAATTTATTTTTCATTTCATTTCAAGTGATTATGTAAAAAATATATAACAACTAACTTGAATGGAGGCTTGTGCTCGTCTTTGGAGATTTGCTGGAAACATGACGTGAGGTAGTTGACCCACAAATGAGCCGCCTCGCTATCCTTGCTGCTCACTATCGTGATGTCCAACATACCGGGATTTTTTTTAGCTGCTACAACTGAAACAAGACATTTTATACATTATTATATGTAACAGGGCATTGTTATAGCAGAAAATATTGTGTACCATAATTATGTTTATCCAATTTACATGGTTAAGCTAAAACTATTATTATTAACATTCAGAGAGCTTCCTGGGCCTTGCAGTTTGTTGAGCAAAATGGGTATTATTTGTTTTGATTGTTCCTTCCAAGTAACTACTTTGAATTTGGTGTAGTATTTTCAAAAAATATGTGCCTAGTTGAGATTTTACAGGTTACATAACGTTTTTTCTGCCCTACGGGAGTTGAGAAAGTAATTATCAGAAGTGAGGAATTTTTCAGGAAATTAAATTACAAAACAACCGCCCCACAGCCTTTTTGAATATTAAATCCATTTAGGGGCTAATCCGCACAACCCCTGTAAACATTAAAATCCCTTTAATATAGAACAGTGTGGGACAATGGATACAGGTGGTCCTGCATTGAACAGGAGTGGATCTAAAAGCTGTGAACCGCAAAAATTAAGCGGCAAATTTAGATGACTACACAAAAATATATATTGGGCGTTGAACCATTTGAAATTGCAACCTCAATTGGAATATTTTGTACCGGCAAGTGCAGTTAGATAAAATTATTAAAATTCATGTTTTGCGAGATAAAAAAATACTTGTAGGTAGCTAATCTCTCAGTTATGTTACAAATATTTTTCTTAACATAATATATATCCATGAAACAATAAAAAAAACTACAACATCGGTTTGGCCTAACGAGTGGTTGGTGGGGGGGTTCTTCGATCGGGAATCGCCTGTACATGTGAATGTCCACGAATTTGGATGCATCCTAAGATAACTTGGAAAATACTCATAATTCCTTCACTGCAAATCACCGTTAGGTTCTTTAATAATACATAAAAGCTACTTTTCATCCACTATCATATAACTAGTGCGTTCACACTGTCCATCTATTATCAAGTCGCTACAAACTAAGGGCCAGTTTCACCAACAATCCCTAACCGTGATTAAAGTAGATCATTGTTTTATGGAACCAGATTTTTTAACGTTGATTCACAACAAACGGTTGGAGAGAATTTCCGGTATGGTGACATCTCGCATATGCACCAAGTAATAGACAAATGATTTGAGAGTGTCTTGCAAGCTGCTAGAAAAGGGCAGAATGGAAGAACCTAATCTGAATAGATATTTACAAGTTATTCATTTGGATAGAACTAAAATTTTCGTGGGTAATATACATATTTGCATACTTTACCAACATTCACGAAATAGACAATTCAATACGGGAAACCTTATCACAATTCCATAACCTTATGAAGTGAGTATTATAACCTTTAGTTGTTGAATGTGAGGACCCTAGATATGATATCGTTATGTAGATAACAGTAGCCAGCTTTTGATTTTGGTATGCGACCCTTTGTGACTGACTACGTTACAGTCTATATAAACCGAACGTCGGCCGTATCTATTCTTCCGACTTCCGATGTTTTTCCTTTATTAAATGCGCAAATCATTTTTATGTTAATGTTGATACGCGATTGGGGAAGAGTGAGACAAATAACTCATCTTTACATTTATTTTAATTTATTTATTTTTACTTTGTTTTTTATTGATATTATTAGTTTTTATGACTAAGGTCTTCTTATTTGGTTTCTTAGACACCACTGTCATTGCTATGAATCCTATTGAGTTAATTCAGTATGAACATTTTTAAGTGTAACCTTTAAACTTATAAGAATATTTCCACTAACTCCGGAAAGATTGCTGTGAAACCCTCTCGAGTCAAACCACTGCCGCTAAGTTCAAGGAAATTTGGAGGTGTTGGCAGAGTAGACTCTCTAAAGATAGCTCCGCTGCAGAGTTAGTGGAGGAGGTGAATTTCATTGTTTACATTACCACCTTCTCATTACAAATCTGTCCAAACAAGGCGTTGAATAAAGTAAACACCACGGGAAGGTTAGAAGCTGCTCCATTAAAGCTTTCATCAGCCGGATCTGCTTTGTTTGGTTAGCTCCGAAAACGTTTCGGCGCAAGCACTGCTAGTTCGGATCCGATGGGTTTCAATGAATTGTTTTCTCTCTGAGCTTTGTTGTGCAGTTAGCTAGACTCCGTGGGGTAGTGGAGAAGGGGAATGATCTTCTCCAGAACGTAAAAACGTTTCCGGGAGGATATATATGCTCTATCCCCCGCGGCTCCAACCAAGTCTCCACGGAATACCTACCGTCCAACAATAATGGGCAAAATCGTTTTCATAATATATGAATTGGCATTTATTCATCCGAAGGGAAAGTACCAATATGAATCTGAATACAGTTATGAATATGAGTTTCTCAAAACTCTCATCTGGACTACAAATTCCGCCAAATAATATTCATGACTATGCATTTCACCGAAATGGACATTCACAAATACGAATTTCGCCGTATTTACCGGAAAAATAAAACCGGTATATTGTTAGGTTGAATGCTGGACAACCACAACTTTCAGAATGAAATAAAGAATGGTGGGGGAGGGGGGTTTCGGTGGGGTATTTATGAACTACGAATTCACTCATTCCGCCATACAGTACCTACCTACTTTGCAGGGCAGTCCTGTATTGATCGACGTTTCTCGTGCTATCGTGCTAAGGGTAGCCCCATGATTTATCCCGTATTTCTAGAACCTCGCCCGCTCATCCGATTCAGGACTGAATACATCAAAGTAAACCTCACAATAATTTAGGAAACACATCCTAACATTCCGTAATAATGAACCTAATAATAAGCCTAATAATGAAGAAATATACTGAATATTTGCAGAAAATGCAACTGCTACTTGGATGATTAAAATACAATTATTTCGAGGATTTCAAGAAGAGAAAAAGAAGAACAGAAAAATCGTTTTCCAATGCAAATGATACAGTTGAACTTCGATATGTGGTATTTCAGCACACAATAAATCCACCTTCATAAAACCCGGGCCAGAATTGTCTAGTACCAGAAATTAAATTCTCATCCAACATTTGACTCAGGCGTTAAACTCTGTGAATAACGTAAGTATAAGCTTTCCTAAACTTCTGTTCAGAACAAAGAGTTTTTAACTGATCAATTAGCATTATTGCTAATTGATATCTGACTGAGAAAAGAATTATTGCCGTGAAAAAATTGTTCAATTAGTAATGGCTGGGGAAGGCCTGCGAACCTCGCTACATTCACTTAGTGCAAACAGGGCGTTTCTGGACGGTTAAAATTAACTGCTCAGCCGGTCGGTAAAGACCTCCTTATAAGCATTTCTTTCTACGCGAATTTAAATGATAGCCCTGTTATCGGCCATTCATACTATCATGACTTACTGAAATACCACAATATCACCCGAAAATACAGTTTTGTAGCAATTGGCTGTTTGAGGTTGGGGCTGAGGTTCGCCGACGCATTCAGTCGACAAAAGTGAGAGATATTAGACCTATATTTCAGAAAGTGCATTGTATTATTGTAGGAAATTGGCACAATAGGTAAACGGGGGAGAACATTAATATGTAATAAATGAAAATCTCAAATCTATTCAAACAGGATTTAAATGTTTACATATGCATTTACATACCTACACGGTTTACATTTCCAATAGGTCGATATGCATGCTTTATTGGTGAATGTCATGGATGTATGTATGATACTTCAACAACAGTATTACAAAGAGCTCGTCAAACCTCATTTTCAAAATGAGATCAGGCGATTATAAACGTTGGTGAATATCTTTATTCGTTGTTCCATTGTAAATCACAAGTGAGCTAAATTCGAATATTTCGCATTGGGCGGATACAATACAAATAATATTGGTAGGTACTCTAGTGCCAGCAGCACACTTACTTATTAGTAATCTATAATTAATACGTAAAAATGAAGAAGAAGAAGATTTATTTTGGCAAACAAAATGCATACACATTAGGCCTTCGCGGGCCTTTCAATTGTGTAAAAATTAAAATTACAATAAAATTAAAATCAGCTCTTTTTTTAGACTAATTAGGTAACAAGATAATTAGGTATTTGTATTAAAAAATATAGATAATGAAAAACAAAAATAAAGTATGGTGAACATAATAATCAAAATATTGTGGTGGGTGAGAATAAGTAAATGATTCAAGCTCAAAAATGTTTCTCAGCCAGCAAAAAGAATCAGTGTCTGCAAACTTAGTATCTGTTAATAAGTTATCTCAATAAGTGTTAGGATTTATAAATCCTGTAGAAGTAAAGAAAAGTGTAGGTACATATATATCAGTAAAACTGTCAAATGTGTTTATTTATTCTAACTTTCACTGTACGCTATCAGTAGTAGGTATCTCAAGAAAAGAATCATGATTTATTTTAAAACGCGCTTGCGGTTTTCTTCTTTTTTTTCTAAAATAATGAAGAATAACAACGTTTTTGCTCATACCTGTAAACTCCTGAATGCCGGATTCGGATCAGGCACATCTCTAGCGAGTTCGAATGTGGGTGTGATCGAAAGCCAAAGTACCGGCACAGATTCAAAACGCGGCGTCAACAGAATGCGCTAGCGATCACTGACTCGGCTCGCCCAACGATCTCCGCTCCTGCACTGACTACCTACTACTGGACTGGAGGTTTTTCCTCCGGGACCCCAGAAGGAGCCTGAGGACCCCCAGTGGTCTGAGGGGCCCCCATTGTCTTTCCCGCCGACCCATCGCTCCCGCAGGAAGTGACGATAACATCCTGCCTTCCACTGCACCCCCCGCCCTCTGGGCTCCAGCCGTATTTTATCAATCTCTTCTTTTATTCAGCACCGTCACCCTCCACTCAATCCATTTGGTACTATGTGAATTAATAATCAGAATCATACGGATAATCTCTGCCTCCTTCACATAGGTACTTACCAATCCACCTACCAACACTGCTCAGAACTGAAAGTTGCAACGATAACAGATCCTCCAAAAAGCGCGTTTGTTTGATGGAAAAGACGGCAGAAGGGGAAAGAGGGGGAACTACGTTTGTATTTTTAATTTTCTAACTGGAATTGGAAATTTTATTTTGCGTTGTTATCCGTTTGTCTGAAAACTTTTTAAAACTCTTAAAACTCCTACCTTTTTCCGTTCATGTTTTCCGAGTTTATTGAATCGTTTTTATTGAAAGATTTGCTCTTATTAGTTGCCTGGTTATTGATATAAAAACAGTAACTATCAATGAATAATTTAAAGAAAGTTGTATTCGATAACCATCAGAAACGCTTGCATACGAGTCTGCAACACATTGGGACATTTTATGTCTTCAGTTGCAGACTCGTATGGAAGCTCTAAGAGCCACTCGGCTGATCCGGACCTTGGACATCGTGAAGTAAATGTCCTAAAGAGAATACATACGAAATTAAAGCTTCCTAGAATGTAAAGCATGGAAATTAGCTTTAAGAGCCACTCATCTGATCCGGACCCTAGGCATCGTCAAGTAAATGTCCTAAAGAGGCTACATACGAAATTACAGCTTCCTGGAGTGTAAAGTATATAAATTACCTATTAAAATGTTTTAACCACCTCTTCACAAATCAAACCGTTCTCGCAATATTCGGATCACCTGCTATGAATCACATCATCGAAACACCAGCTCAGTGAAATCATCAAAAATTAACAAGCGGTTGCAATCATGTTCACAATATCAATTATTGAGAATGATCACCTGTGTGTAAACAATTATTCATATAAACATGCTCATAACTCAGCTTGTTGGCCACGCACCTCGCAGTAGTTAACATAATATGGTTGGATAAATCGAGAGCTTTCGAGCGAATGGTCAACGAGTTTTGTGGGATAGTTTCCCTAGCAAGACTCGGTTGTAAGCGGAAATCATCAGAAAACCAACCGCAACGCTTTTTTTAACGCTTTTTTCATTTATGTGCCAAACTAAAGACATAAAATGTCAAAAGATGATGGTTGGTCACAATATACATACTACATAAATTTGTGAAGGTGGGCGGAGTTTGTGGGCGGAGTTTGTGGGCGGAGTTTGTGTCTCCATGACTATATGTAAACGATATAAGAAGATTAAGCACCAGTGCCAATCTTGTTTAAAAGTTTTTTATTGGGGACATTTCGGCCTCTGACTGAGGGCCCTATTCATGCCAATAACAACTAGAATTTACATGGGATACTTATAATATAGTGGGCGCGGTCTAGTATTATCAAGGTAGTTTTCTAACCAAGGAATGAATGAATTGTTTCTAGTATACTAATAGGCCTGTAAGGTAGCTTTTGACATGAGTTGACTTATGTATCTAATTTACTTACCAAATTATTTGCACAGATACTACACAGGTATATATAAAAGGAATCACATCTGTTGGGTAGCCATATTGTTTTTAAAGAATGATAGTTATTTTTATGGAGAACATGGAATGGAGTAGGTAACAAGGAATAGACAAGATTTTCTTTGACTTTTTAAATTTTTCAAGAGTCTATGGTATACTTTGCTTGAATTGTTAGTATCCTATTTTTGGTTCTTAGCCGTTTCTTTGTTTTTTAATACAACTTCCTTAATTTGGCGTTTCGGGAGGTTTTTATTCATGGCAATAGATACTCCAAGAATCAAAATTTGGTGTAGTATCTGTGCAAATAATTTGGTAAGTAAATTAGATACATATGTCAACTCGTGTCAAAAACTGCCTCATAAGACTATTGGTATACTAGTAACCATTCATTCCTAGTGTAAACACTACCTAGATAATACTATATTATAAGCGCACTATATTATAAGAATCCCATGTAAACTTTTCTTGTTATAGGCATGAATAGGGCCTACAGTCAGAGGCCGAAACGTCGCCAATAAAAAACTTTTAACCAAGACTGGAGCTGGTGCTCAATCTGCCTAAATACATAAATTTGAGGCAAAAAAAGTTCCAGTCATGCAGCATGATCGTGTGAGCAAGTTTACGTAAATTATCGTATCATATTCATGTTATATTGTTTTGAAATTCGATCAATTTGTGTGAACAGATATTGTTAACTATAAATTTTATGGCCAAAATCATTTTTTCTAAATAATATTCTACCATTTACTCAAACGTTGTGATTCAAACAGTTTGTTTAGTTTTTATCGATTTTTTTCACCCATAATGAAATTTAAGTCCATTTTCAGCATAATTTGGCACTCAAATTTTTGAATAGTTTTGCAGTTCATTTACTTATTCCGAGTGATACACTATTATAATTATCAAACATTTTTAGTCGTTTCAGCCATTTTTAGTTTTGTAGCACATTTTTAAAATGTGACCTATTCATTGTGCTCAAAACGTTAGGTCCTACAAAATCATCCTTCCTTGCTAAGATGCTAAGTTTTTGAAGAAGAAAGGATTTTTGAAACGTCAATCTTTAGAAGAGTTATCGTTTAAATGACAAATCTATGAAAACACCTATGCACGTATTGTATATGATTTTGGTTAGAAAAACAAAGAGATCATATTTCAGTGGATGCAACAAGCAATGCGCTCCTCTCATAATAAAGTATGAACTGCTTTTATATTGTGAATTCGAAGATTGAAAGATTCACGGAAAAATATTGAATAATTGAATATATACCGGTAACCACCCCTACCCCCACCATTTACCCCATCGATGATAAATTTTATTCTCCCAATGTTTGTTCCATACTGACCAGATTCCTAATTGAGCAAAAACAGAATGACGGAAATCGGTCGAGTACTGTAGCTTGTGCAGCGCCTAAAAGTATCGACTCCAGGATGGAAAAACCAAAGGTTTCACGGTTTGTATAGCATAACCGCATAAAAATTGGGATCTAAAAAAAGAAAGAATCACGAAAATCGGTTAAGAATAGATGCTTGGGCAGCGCTTATTATTATCGGATATTACTCCCGCCACCCTCCTCGCCGATGGCAAATCCTAAATATCCATGATTTGTTGCACAACTATATTGTAATCCGGATTGAACAAAAAAGCATCACGAAAATCGGTTGGGGAATATAGCTTAAGTCATTGAAGGTTCGGCTATTACCTCCACCCGCTCTTTCTGTCAAATCCGAAATTTCCTATGTTTGTTGTACTACTAGACAGAAATTAGGATCAAACAAAGGAAGAATCTCGAAAATCGGTTGAGAATTATAGCCTAAGCGGCGTCGTCAAAATTTGTCACACACACTCACAGAACCTATGGTTTTTTCATGAATTCAGCCTTAGGATGGTCTGAAACGGATTTGCTTTCAGTTATTTTTACATCTTCTAAAACAAACAAACTTAAAAAAACTATTCTTTTACGAATCAAAAAGTGTATGCAACCAGTGTATCTGTGTGACACTTCACACGCAACGAGTGAAGAAGTTTTCAAAATCCTATTACGTCTTAAAACTCTGTGAGAGTGTGAGCTCTTACTGTTCATAATCAAGGGCAAGGCATTACTAGAATAAAAATAAAACTCTTTTTTTATATGATCTTAAACTGTTCTCAAGATATCAATGAAATTCGAATCACTCTTTATGTAAACTTATAACTAGTAACTCTCCTAGAGAAATTTTTTAAATCAAAACCTGCTTTCTCGACTAGAACCTAACTGTGAGGGTCAGGAAGCCATTTATATGACCTTCTAATATTGACCGAACTTCACTGAGTTTATCATTGATCAAAATAGGAAGAATAAAATTATATTAATCAATAACGCATTGGTCTTCACATTGGCAGCAATCATTTTACAGAGTGGTGAATCTGACGAAGCTGTGTGGTTGTCTTAGTGCAAACATGTATAATGAGCATGAACTATGCGTTGGCAATCTTTTCATTGCTGATAATTTTACACCACTTTCCAATTTCCTCCCACTACAAGTGGAAGGAAACATTTCTAATCGTTATTATGGAGATGGCTCACAGCGAGACCGCTAACTCCTAAATTGTATCCGCGTTACATACCCCCCTCGAGCGGTTGAGGTGGTCGATAGAGCTTCAGTTTGGATGGATGCCAGAATCCAGCGTCTTGGCCTTGGATATCTGAGAGCTGACAGGTTCCTCCAGAGCTTACTGTGATTACCTTGTAAGGACCTTCAAATTTTGGGTTCAATTTGGCTGCTACACGATTATCTGATGACGATAAGGTGAAAGATTTACGTAAAACTTGATCTCCAACTTTGAATGTCTCATTCCGTCGCCTAAGATTATATTTATGGCTTTGCTCTGACCCAGCTTTTAGGAGATTCTGCTCGACGAGGGAGTGGATGTCTGCAAGTTTATTCATCCTACTCGCCCATTCACTGGTGTCTGCAGCAATACACAAAGGATCGCCTTCACGAGAAGTAACCTCTCTGGAATGAGATTTTAGTGGCTTAAGCTCCCGACCAAAATTTAAGAACGCTGGCGAATATTTGGTGGAGCTATGTACGGCACTATTTAGAGCGAACTGCAATTCACCAAGATAGTTATCCCATTTGGTGTGCTTCTGCTTGTCTAAGTACGTCACGATAAGTTGTCTGATATTCCTATTGGCTCGTTCTGTCGGGTTTGCCTGGCAATGGTATAATGGTGTAGTTTGGTGCCTAATCCCACATGACTGGGCTAATGAACGAACAGAGGAACTGATGAAGTTGCTAGCATTATCGGTAATAAGGGTTGATGGTACTCCAAATCGGTTTAAAATTACGGACTTGAATTTGCTTAAAATTACGTTAGATGTAGCTGATCGTATTGGCACAAGTTCGATCCACTTGGTAAACACATCCTCAAATACTAACAAGTATTTATTTCCAGTTGAACTAACAGGAAATGGCCCCATAAGATCGGCGGAGACCGTTTCCCATGGTGCTGTTAAATATCTCGGAAACATATGCCCCTTCGGAGTGGTATTCAGAGGCTTAACACGTTGGCATACGTCGCAATGACGAACATACTTGACAATATCCTGGTACATTCCTGGCCAAAAATAAAGTCGACCGATTCGCCAATGCGTTTTAGCTGCACCCAAATGTCCGGCCTGAGGGTCATCATGACATTCGCGTAAAATTTGTGACCGCAATGACGAAGGTACAACCAATTTCCATTCTTCGCAAGGGTCTTCCATCTCACCCTTGAGGAAAGACTTCCGGAAATGGAACAGGTGATTATTTTCTATTTTCCATTCAGGATGGACATCAGGACAAGTTTGAACTCTATAGAATTTTCTGTCATACCAACTATCTTTAGTTGATGTTTTGGAAGATTTTGGTTCGTTAGGTTGTATAGAAACGGCAGTAAGAGCTTCTTTGTGAGTCGCAATTCGGGAAAGTGCATCGGCAACACAGTTGAGTTTGCCTTTTCGGTATTCTACTTGGAAACGATATGGTTGTAAACGGAGAACCCATCGGGCTAATCTGCCGGACGGATTTGACAAATTCAATAACCAACGGAGACAAGAATGGTCGGTTATGACCTTAAACTCATATCCTTCTAGGTACTGTCTGTTCTTTTCAATTCCATAAATTACTGAAAGGCATTCTTTCTCCGTAACGGAATAATTTCTTTCAGCTGACGATAAAGAGCGTGAGCAATAGGCGATTACTCTTTCCATGCCATCTTGTACTTGAGTTAGCGAACATCCTATTGCAAAATTTGATGCGTCACATTGCAAACAAAAAGGTTGACTAAAATCAGGACGAGCCAAAATGGGAGACGATGTAAGCGCGTGCTTGAGTGTGTTAAACGCAGATACTTGCCGATCGGACCAATCCCATTGTTTATTCTTCTTTAATAATGAAGTAAGTGGCGAGACGATATCAGAAAAGTTTGGAATGAACCGCCGGTACCAACCGGACATTCCTAAGAAACGTCTTAATTCAGTCACATCTGCTGGTGGTGGATAATTCGTAACTGCACTAGTTTTCTCAGGATCGACGCTAATTCCATCTTGATTGACCCTGTAACCAAGATACCTGACTTCCTTACAACCAAATTCACATTTTTCGGCATTCACTCGTAATCCAGAATCATACAATCGTCGGAAAACTTCCTCTAAAAGAGTACAATGAGACTTGATGTCAGGAGTGGCTACAATGATGTCGTCGAGAAAAACCAAAACCTGGGGATACAAATCGAGAAAAACTGAATCTGCCAAGCGTTGAAATGTGGCTGGCGCGTTGGTAAGTCCAAATGGCATGGTGCGGAAGCGGAACAAGCCACGGCCAGGAACAATGAATGACGTGATATCGCGACTTAGTTCATTCGCTAACGGGACTTGAAGAAAAGCTTGGCGTAAATCCAACTTGCTTAGATAAGCAGCTTGCCTAAGAGAATCCAAAAGCATATTGATGTTAGGCATAGGGTAGGAATCTTTTTTCGTTACGGCGTTTACCTTCCGAAAGTCAATACAAAATCTATAGGACGAATCACCTTTCCCAACCATAACAACGGGAGAAGCCCATGCTGAATGACTGGGTTCAACAACACCAGATTTCAACATTTTATCCAGTTCAGCGTGCATTATCTCTAAAACCTTAGGAGAATAATTATAGGCACGTTGCTTAATGGGGACTGCCGAGCCGACATCAATATTATGCGATATTTTTGAAGTGAGACCAGGAGAACTATCTAGAGATTTCATACCTGTAGAGACAATACCTTCCAACTCCTTGCGATCACTAGATGACAACTTGTTGATTCCACAGCATACGACAGCCAGAGGATCAATACTTAGTCTTGATTCACAGGACGTCACGAGCGGAAACTTGAGTTGAGGTTCGTTTGAGAACCACCACATTTCGTTCTGCGCATCTGCAATAACACCATAATTCTTGATAAAATCTAAACCCAGAATTATGTTGAACGATAAATTGCTCAAATAATAAAACCGAAACGAGATCTCTTTTCCTCCTGTCAAAAATGTCAGATTATAGCACGTAGAAATGGTATTGTGTACGCCATTTGCCATTTGAACGAGAAAAGGACGTACCAAATTTGTTTTCATTCCAAATTGATTGTTAGAAATGTTCTCATCTAAACCAAGTACAGTTAAACCCTTTCGACCAATGAAAGACAAGGCTGAGCCAGTGTCGTATAATGAGGAAATTGATTTTCTTGTAGGTTGTTTACCTTCAGGGCTTGAATCTTGTTTGTGCCTGACGTGGAAAATTAATTCTAGCATAAGAAGTTCTGATGAAGATGAGAAATCAGGTACGAGACACAATGGCAAAACGGTAGGTATGACGACAGATGGAGCAACGGAAGAATTTTGCTGTTTTTCTGAAAATGATAGTTGAGCTTTTGACGGACAAAATTCTGAAACTATAGGAACGGTAGGTTGACAAACGGAAGGTGTAGGTACGGAATAGGAGGTAACATATTCTTTGTAAGATACAGAGGGGTTAGACGTCATAGGAACTAGTTCAACCCCATTTACTGGTTCCCAGATCCGTTTTTTGGAGAACAGATCGGACATGTGTTCACATTCACCTCGGGATGACCACATCGATAACAAAACATTTTCCTAGGCTCAGTACATTTAGAGAAAACATGTGAACCTCTACAGTTCCAGCACACTAAGTTTTCTACTTGTTGTGTTGGCAACGTACTTCGTGATGGAGAAGGCAAATTTTGAGCCTTATTATCAGTATTAGCAACATTTTTATGCTGCCCTTCTATATTAGATTTACGAGAATAATTAGTATCAACAGCATACACGGGAAAAGGATCATCCGTCCTTTTTACAGAATGGTGGTTATTATTAACTGATTTAGAACGAAAATCCTTGGATGGTTCCTTAGCTCGAATATTTTTTGAAGAAGCATTACCTTCAACTGCTATAAGTTCTTCCCTGCGGGCGCGATCTGTGACGAAACCAATGAGTTGTTCGTAAGTCGGAATAGTGTTGGCTGAGAACTTGTCCTCAAAGGCTCTACGAGTCGACGAATCCAAATGACTTACTGCCAGCTGCAGCTTGACGAAATCGAGAGGGTCTACGAGAGCTAGAGAAGTGAGAGCATTCCAGTTGTTCTGGTGGATGGTGAGAAATTTCTGCAATTCAGAAAGCGAAGGTTCACGTATAGGTTTAAACTCCAATATTCGAGTCATAAAATGGGAAGCTAGAATGCGCTTATTATCATAGCGTGCCTTTAATGCAGCTATCGCTAGAGCATAACTGGCTGTATCTAACGGAAAACACGAAATAACTGCTAGGGCTTCGCCCTTCAGACTTGATTTAAGGTACTGAAATTTTTTGACACACGAAAGCTTATCATCAGAATGAACCAGTGACTCGAACAATGAAAAATAACTCATCCACTCTTCAATCTTTCCAGAAAATGTTGGTAGTGGAATACGTGGTAATTGAGATGAAGAGGAATTTGGTTCAGACGCTGCTTGATCGCATCCGATGTTTACGGGAGCTGTTACGGATTTCAATATATCAAAATACCTACTTCGAACTGAATCCATAAGATCAATCATTTGGATATAAGGAGTCGTAATATCGATACTTTTCAATTTTTTTGGAAAGGTACATACAACTGCATTATACGAATTCATTCTCTTATTCAATTCTTCTAACTGAGATTCAATTCTTTCGAGACGGTCATGCCTACTCCTAAACGAACTTATATTTGAAGCATCCAAATCTTGACTCTTATCGTATATTTGTTGTACGGAAGCAAACAATAACTCTCGCTCTGAAACGAGCTCATCATGCAATCTTGAATACTCTGCTAATGTTTCTGCATCCATTTTTCACAAATAATAGGTAAATATAGCAAGGTAGGTACTGAATTCGGTAAGATGATAGATACTGTATACTTATAACTGCGAAATTATATTCAATACGATATTGAGTTGGATACTCAATATATAATATTTACTTTAGATACTTATCGGTACGATATTTACGTGAGCACGACGATATATTTACTGAACATCCAGACGTAGTAACTGACGATACTTCGGCGATACAGCGATGAAAATCCTCGGCTTTTACGTTGGGCGCCAATTTATAACTTCTTTACTTCAAAGTTCTCGAGTAATTAGGTAAAACACAAACACTAGTGTAGATAAACTTGAAACGAACACTTTATTCAAATTTAACTAAACACAGTTATACAAATTATCAGAACGAAACCCCAAAAGTCATCAAGAGACAAAAGTAGAATCATAATAATCTTCACCAAGACGAGAGTCCATATCAATCCCGTGCGTGCCGGTGTCTTATTGGTCGGTAATAATTGGCTGATCTTCTTTGGACTAATAATTATGGAGATGGCTCACAGCGAGACCGCTAACTCCTAAATTGTATCCGCGTTACATGGTTTAGATGAATAGTTCCTGACGACCGAACGAGCGCAGACAAAAGGGGAAATGAAAGTCAACAGAGCAAAGCTTCAGAATGAAAAAACGAATGTCTCGGGCAGTTTGTATCTAATCTTACGCCACAATATCGAACGGGTCAGATCTTCAAGAGAGGAGGGAAAGATTGTAGTGTGAAGGAATTTTCGAGTCAACTGGCACCTAAACGCCGAGATGGGGACTCATCGCTCATCGCTGTTTGATTTACGGAGCCTTACCCTCCGGAACAAAAATGCTCTTCGTATCTTTTCGAGGTAGCTTTTAGGTCGTAATGCATAACTCTGAAAGTCTACGAGGTCAGGTTTCATTCCATCCATCAATCCATTTGATACTGGACCATCAAACTCTTAGTGCAACTAGTGCATAATATATATTTGCCGAGTGCCATTATTGCCACAGAACTATCAGGTTTTGGAGGAGAAGATGGAATCAGTGATAGCATATCCCACAGTACTGCTGGGATAGCATATCTGTTTAGTTCAAATTTTTAAACGTTTGAAAACTATAGGTGTCGTTCATGGCCCGGTGATGTGACAATTGTCCCGCAATTCTTGAAAGGATAATGAAAGTACTTTGATTTCCGAGGATAATGGTAATATACGAGGTTGTATAGAAATTGTATACCCGGGTACCTTGTAGGTATCATTTAGATATTCGAAGCATTGGAAAAGACAACGTTACGTTGGTGTTAGCTTCTTAAAAGCAAGCTTTTGCTGGGAGTTAGAGTCCCAGAAAAGAAATTTAATCACAGTACTTTATGGTTCTTAATAAGTTGTTAGTTCTTATGATCTTCAGTTAAGGATTTTTTCAAATCCTTAGTTCTGACTACTTTCATCTCGGTTCAGTGGAAGCTGCTGTACTCAAGCCGATCTGGACTAGCAATTTCACTGAGTTCCACACTTTTAAAATATTGTGTGAGTACTTATATTTGTGAGGTAGAAGAGTAAGTGACATATATATTTCTCTAGACGTTTTAGCCATCCAGGTGGCCCGTGTAGAGTATTTACAGCCCCGTGGCGGCGCTTGGAGCTCGAGATTGTTTCGCCCATAAACCGAATGACTGGCTCTTGTGGATTCAGCGTGCGCTGTCGACCTCGAAGACACCGAAGTTGGTGCGAGCTAACGAACACCCGCGGCATACCTGAATTCTGAACAGCCGTATTTGACAGTCAGTCTGAGTGTTTGTTTATGTTTGAAGCGGGCTCTACGAATTCACAAGCGCTCGAAAAGCTTTCAAGCTTTGCTCCTTGCCACGGTATGCGTGTCAATTGATCGACTGGGGTATATGGAATTGAATAAATATAGATTCATCTGCGTCAGTGAACCGTGTCGCAATCTCAACAAACGCAATGAAACAGAAACACTTAGGTATGAGTTATAATACCATAGCCAATTGGGTCTCTTAGGTGGCTTGACGGTTCAGAAGAAAACTGCCTAGGTAATTCAGGTCAGATTTAACATTCATTTGTCGGTCTTAATAGAAAGTCTTTCAAATATTCAGAGGAGCGATTTGAAGCACGTACACAGGATCGTTCAAAGCTCTTAAGTATTCCTTGTTAATAACCTGTGATAGGTACTATTTTATTACGTTGAATGGTATACGTAATTCAGAAAGTTCATTTACATCAACCTACTATGTAACGCATTTTCGTTTTCAGTACCTATATACCATCATACAGAGAAATATGTTTCAATCAACGACTGTCCGTCGGACAATGCTTGGTTAACATCATCCAAATTTAATAAACGTAAAAGTATTGTAGACAAATGAACATAATACATTATCTTGTTAATGTACAAGTTGTATGTCCAATCCTATCTCTTGTGTACCACCCAAAACAAAAATACCTGATGTACAAAAGTTTGCATCCATAACTTCACTGACCCAATATATCTTTTTTGGACATTCCTCCTTGCAACATGTTGTAAAGTGATGATATTTAGAGTCATTGCAACAGCTATCATCAGTGAGGACCTGTTATTCATCTGTATCTGTTATTCATAGTTAATGAAATACAACCAGTATTTTAATCAATGAAGATGTATGGACCGAATTAAGCCTATATAAAAACGGGTCCTCTTTGTTTTCCGGCAAATTAAGGATGAACATTCTGTTCCCAAACAAGAAAATTTTGCTAAAGTTATAATGAACATCAGTAGTTTGATTAGTAGATGAATGACAAAATCCTTTTAAAAAACAGGAAAGATTATGTACAAACTCTCACGATCGGGCTAGGTTCTACATAAATGTGGTGTGGCTTGAGATACATCCAAATCTGTTGTAGAAGTTGGATTAAAGAGAGCTTGAATAAGAGTTCGCAACAACGAGAAACATTTTTTTCATGTATCGGTTACCACATTCGTCTTCAAAGTAAGCCAGCTTGGTTACTAACAAATCACGTCATGAGATGTACTTCGAGGATGGTTTATAGTTCATTAATATAACTTTGCGTGTAGCTCATCAGCTGCTTTTATTTTTGGAGCGATTTAGGCAGCGTAATATTTTGCATAAAATGTGATCTTTCCAAAGACTGGAGAACGATTGTTTTGTTTACGAATAGAAATGGCAGAGATACAGTTTCGTATACGATTGTTTTACGATTTGATTGTAAGCGAGAATCATCATACAATTTCTTCATCCCTAGAAAGTGCCACTCCTTGAAAACGTTACTTTTGTGTTACTGTGTTTTGCGCTACCTACTCATTGTTGTGTTCCAAAGTAAAGAGATGAAAATGTCAACAATTTTTAAGATTGTAATTTTGCTTATAACACACGTATCAACAGCGTTTGTGAATTACA